>JAPUBX010000540.1:0-117914 GCA_028672205.1 Proteocephalus fallax
GCTGCTTCATTTTATTCTCTTCGATGAAATGTGTTGATCTAGAATATAATATGCAATAGTGTAATACCCCGTTTAAAAGTGCGTTGAAGTTTCAAGCGGCTTCTTTCTGCTGACAACCTCTAGCATAAACATCCTCTCGCATTTCAGAAACAAATTCAGCTACAAGAACGTTTGGCAGCGGAGAAAGCGGCCAATGAAAAGGTGAGTGTTAACGCGGGGCCTCACAGGTTGTCTAACACAAGGAATCTCGAGCAGTGCAACATAGTTGTGTTACGTGTTTGAATTCACGAGGACATCGAAAGACTTCCGTTTTACGGTACATATGGCCTGTTCCGATGATCAAAACCTTCCGTTGTTTCAGACTAAGATGCATTCCTGTTATAAGAAAATTTTGCGTGTTGCCATGGATAGGGGTGTCTTCTTATAATTGCTCCCACGATTGATTTCTACGGCAGATTCAGTCTGCCAAGCCTGGTGCTAGTCTACTATTTTGTTCTTGGTGTCTTTTGCCAGCATTGTGATCTCGGATCCAACGTTGCATTATGCTGCTTCATTTTATTCTCTTCGATGAAATGTGTTGATCTAGAATAGAATATGCAATAGTGTAATACCCCGTTTAAAAGTGCGTTGAAGTTTCAAGCGGCTTCTTTCTGCTGACAACCTCTAGCATAAACATCCTCTCGCATTTCAGAAACAAATTCAGCTACAAGAACGTTTGGCAGCGGAGAAAGCGGCCAATGAAAAGGTGAGTGTTAACGCGGGGCCTCACAGGTTGTCTAACACAAGGAATCTCGAGCAGTGCAACATAGTTGTGTTACGTGTTTGAATTCACGAGGACATCGAAAGACTTCCGTTTTACGGTACATATGGCCTGTTCCGATGATCAAAACCTTCCGTTGTTTCAGACTAAGATGCATTCCTGTTATAAGAAAATTTTGCGTGTTGCCATGGATAGGGGTGTCTTCTTATAATTGCTCCCACGATTGATTTCTACGGCAGATTCAGTCTGCCAAGCCTGGTGCTAGTCTACTATTTTGTTCTTGGTGTCTTTTGCCAGCATTGTGATCTCGGATCCAACGTTGCATTATGCTGCTTCATTTTATTCTCTTCGATGAAATGTGTTGATCTAGAATAGAATATGCAATAGTGTAATACCCCGTTTAAAAGTGCGTTGAAGTTTCAAGCGGCTTCTTTCTGCTGACAACCTCTAGCATGAACATCCTCTCGCATTTCAGAAACAACTTCAGCTACAAGAACGTTTGGCAGCGGAGAAAGCGGCCAATGAAAAGGTGAGTGTTAACGCGGGGCCTCACAGGTTGTCTAACACAAGGAATCTCGAGCAGTGCAACATAGTTGTGTTACGTGTTTGAATTCACGAGGACATCGAAAGACTTCCGTTTTACGGTACATATGGCCTGTTCCGATGATCAAAACCTTCCGTTGTTTCAGACTAAGATGCATTCCTGTTATAAGAAAATTTTGCGTGTTGCCATGGATAGGGGTGTCTTCTTATAATTGCTCCCACGATTGATTTCTACGGCAGATTCAGTCTGCCAAGCCTGGTGCTAGTCTACTATTTTGTTCTTGGTGTCTTTTGCCAGCATTGTGATCTCGGATCCAACGTTGCATTATGCTGCTTCATTTTATTCTCTTCGATGAAATGTGTTGATCTAGAATAGAATATGCAATAGTGTAATACCCCGTTTAAAAGTGCGTTGAAGTTTCAAGCGGCTTCTTTCTGCTGACAACCTCTAGCATGAACATCCTCTCGCTTTTCAGGAACAACTTCAGCTACAAGAACGTTTGGCGGCGGAGAAAGCGGCCAATGAAAAGGTGAGTGTTAACGCGGGGCCTCACAGGTTGTCTAACACAAGGAATCTCGAGCAGTGCAACATAGTTGTGTTACGTGTTTGAATTCACGAGGACATCGAAAGACTTCCGTTTTACGGTACATATGGCCTGTTCCGATGATCAAAACCTTCCGTTGTTTCAGACTAAGATGCATTCCTGTTATAAGAAAATTTTGCGTGTTGCCATGGATAGGGGTGTCTTCTTATAATTGCTCCCACGATTGATTTCTACGGCAGATTCAGTCTGCCAAGCCTGGTGCTAGTCTACTATTTTGTTCTTGGTGTCTTTTGCCAGCATTGTGATCTCGGATCCAACGTTGCATTATGCTGCTTCATTTTATTCTCTTCGATGAAATGTGTTGATCTAGAATAGAATATGCAATAGTGTAATACCCCGTTTAAAAGTGCGTTGAAGTTTCAAGCGGCTTCTTTCTGCTGACAACCTCTAGCATGAACATCCTCTCGCTTTTCAGGAACAACTTCAGCTACAAGAACGTTTGGCGGCGGAGAAAGCGGCCAATGAAAAGGTGAGTGTTAACGCGGGGCCTCACAGGTTGTCTAACACAAGGAATCTCGAGCAGTGCAACATAGTTGTGTTACGTGTTTGAATTCACGAGGACATCGAAAGACTTCCGTTTACGGAACAACTGGCCTGTTCCGATGATCAAAACCTTCCGTTTTTTTTCAGACTAAATTGGAAATTTGCGACGAATTCTCTGAATACCTTGAGGGACGCAAAAGATTCTTAAACGATATCAAGGATAAAATCGTAAAAGATTCAGAGGCATCGTGCGATCCAACATACACCGGTTACTACACCCCGTCCTTCGATGATCTTAAATCTTACGAATTTAAATATACCTGGTGGAAAAAAAAGTTTGTAGCTAACGTTCAGAGTGAGTAAGTATTGGGCCAGATCTGCCGTTTCGGTTCTGGCTATTAATGCACCATTTTTCATCGTGTGTCTTAGAGACTTGTTAAAGGAGATACAAGAGTCACCAACGAAATTAAAAGAAAAAGTGTCGTCATTTCTTCGGAACAATACATCACATGACCTTCCGAAACTTGGGACTGATAAAATAAAAACTGTTGGCGATCTATGTGACGTCATCGACTACATTACGTGAGTGCTCCATTGATTTTCAAAATTAAAATGTATTTAAATGTAAATTAAGACCCCACCCTCTATTTTAGCTCTGTAATGAACGAGGTTGAAAACCTCAAATAATATTTCGAGAAGAAAGAGGACGCACTGTTGGAAGAAATGTAAAATCCTTATTTCATCTTTGTAACTCTGTCAAAACGCCCTCAATCAGATTTGCGTCGGTGCATTCGCCTTTCGTTCTCAATGGCTGTGTCTCGTGGGTCTCGGGGAAGTGTAGAGTTCAACTATTGCAAGGACGTTGATGTTATACGACGAAATGTAGACTTGTTTAACAATCAGCCAATCTCGATGTCGCCGTATAACGGATAACCTCGCCGTATAACCATAAACGGGATTGTGTTCTGGAACGCGGTTTGAAACCGGATAAGCATGCCGCGAATCTGGAAACATTCGTGAAACCTTTGTCAATAAGATGTACTACTAATCGCCACCTGCACTACTTAAAAATAGCGAACTGAGTAGAATAGGTTACAGTTACGGGTAGCAATGTGCCAAGAATGTCAAAGGTTATTAGGAAAAGAACCGCGTTCGGACTTTTGAAATGCCCTTCAGAACCATTTAATGCGGGCGTCTCTCGTCCTCGGTCGAAGATATTTGCAATTGGATAAACTTTAGAGTGGGGTCATCTAATATACGAGCAGCAAATAGTGTAGAACTAGTGAAGTGGCATTGAACGATGATCCTTCTTAGATGGACAGGATTGGACAGAACATGGTTGAAGTAAGGAAAATCAAGTGGTCTCGGGAAATAGAATGACCGCCGTTAAACTCCTGGACCAATACACCTTGATCAACAGTGCTCATATATCGGGGGAATTAACCGCAATTCAAGAGCGTGGAGTTTGTTTTTTCACATTTGTGATTCACGCTTTTTGTGATTGGTTGACTCAGCAAACTTGCCACGAAAGAAAAAGGGTTCTTCGAGATGCTATTGACATGTCAGTGCGTGAATGTTTTTAGGTATGATTCTCTTAAAGGTCAATGGGTTAAGGAAACTCGCCATTTGGTTACCCAAAAGAGTGAAAATCAATTATTGAATCCCGATGATGCGGACAACGATTGTCCTGCTTTTATTTATGAAAACACGTCCACAAATGGCATTCGCAAATGACACAAGTAAACTAATCGAATTTTGTTGAGCTCAATGTGTAAAAACGAGAATCCCGGAAAGCATGCAGACTAACACTGTTGTCTTTAGATTTTAGCAAATGATTAAGACCATAATGTCTATCGCATCTTTAATTTGATCAACCAGACAACATCGACGACACAGGAGGCCGGCCACCCCAATTTTTCCACGACACGCCTCACGTGTGTCTAGACAGGTAGCTAGGCATCGCGCCTTGTCGGCGTTTTCGCCCTAGGTCGAGCCCTAACTATTGTTAAGAATATTATTCATTCATCTTGGGCCATCGTGCCATTCTGATTTTTGAGCCACGAAGTCTTCGAATTACAATATGTGCGTGCAATTCCGGAGAATTAATCAGCGACCAGAAGCGTGACATTAGATTATTATTAAAATTAACAACAAGAATATGTTACGCCAATACAGTAAATAGCGAGGTAAATTTACAACAGGACAAATTAAACCCTTGACGTACATTAAGTCTGAGTTCTGCTTTTCCTAATCGATAACTGACGTATTAACACGCACTGATTCATCGACGACCGGGTTATTCGTACAATATATTGTTTGTTGTCACTTTTAATGTTAAAGGTTCTAGTCCTCGGGACCTTAATAAGGTGAATACCATTATTATTATTATTATTATTATTATTATTAAATTTTCACCACGATATCTGGTAATGTTTAACTAACAAATCTTAATTGGGACCATAATATCTTTATGTAAATCACAAAATAGAATAATTAGACGTCTGCTTTAAGTTATATAACGCATTTGGCTCTCTTTTTAACCGAGATTCAAACAATAATCACTTCATGAACAAAATATATTTTTATATTGTTCGAGGATTAATCATGGGGATTCGTCAGGGGCGGGGCGGTCAATATTTATTTCAACAGCCTCGAATCCCTTCAGAAAATCTGGACGACCGCCAATTCGGCGCCATATAAAGGTCTCAAGGCTCCGAAGTTTTAAACTTAAAGGAGCAATGGAATGATGCATTTTTCCGAGTAGCTGTTCCGTCTTGTGTGTAATGGATAAATTCCTTAATTTGTATCTCCTTGTTGTAAAGATTATACAAACATACCGAAAGTCCAAATTTTATTGTGGTGGGCAGCAAGGAAACCCCGCAAAGTATGTCGATCAATCAGGACAGCTGGGTCCGAGGTCGATCACAACCTGGGGGCGTCAACATTTCCACAGAGATAAGAAATTAATCTATTTCCGTTTTTTCTTCAACAAAGACAACCTGCTAACTTTAAACAGCGATTCCGTGCCAGTAGCGCGCTAGCAGCATCAGTGCCAAACGATTAAATTCGAGTTTTTAACACCCAGGCACTACAGCACTGCGTCGGGAATTAATCTATACAAGTCGTTCAATCGGTCAGTGAAGTGAAGAAGGCTGTCAGCTAGTAGAAAAGTGACAATATTCGCCCAATACGATCGCGGAGGCTCTATAGGCTCCTTTGTTGAGTCGAGGAAGCGAGTGGAGGCTTTTTATCCAAACGAGTGACGCGTTTTGTGGGCAATGATCGAAATAAAAGCAACTGGAAAAGATGATATTGATGTGAGGTCTGACATGCATATTTTGTTCCCTAACTTTAAATTCAGAGTCATCCAGCGAATGTCCTTTATTACGGTGATTTACGTTTGTAGATATGGTCAATATTAGTCAATTAGTATAATTAAATATAAAGAGCAATTCAGATCAGTTCGGTTAAATTAATCAACAATTTTTATATTCTATTCCGCTTAATATTTAATGTAAATGTAGAATAGCAAAATGTCTATGTTATAAATTGTTTTGTTTAAGTATATCAGATTCATGTAATGATTGCATTAAGCACATTTTTAATTGTTTTATTATTTGGTTGTACTTTAAATGAGGGAGGATGATGCTGCACGAAGTAAAGATTGTAGCGACACCGGAGATTCTTGCAAAAACGGTTATATTGCAACGGTCGACTTAAAAAATGATCATCGCCTTCCTCTCTGGCGCCGGTTAACGTTTGCAGCTGGTGGTATTCCTTTGCAGCTGCTTTCAAATATCCTCTCATTCTTTCTACCAATATTCTTGTTGGAGACTGTAAAATTACCACCACGTTACTTGTCAATAATTCAGATTGCAGCACGCATTTCAGATGCTCTTACCGACCCCATTGTTGGTTATCTTGTGTTAAAAACCAACACACGCATTGGACGTAAACGACCATGGTATGTGCTATTTTAAATGAGAAATATTGTGATTTTAACGTATTTTTTGGTTTTCAGGATTCTATTATCTACTCCAGTGTTCGTCGCTTCCTTTTTTGCCTTGTTTTACACAGTAGATTTATCGGTTATGGGCAAACTAGCCGTGTATGTGACCGCTGTCATTTTACTACAAATTGGACTAACAGTAAGAATTTTTTTAAATTGCTCCGCTGTTTTAATGACAAATACTACATTTCGGTCTGTTTATAAATGGGGAAAAAATTGTTTTCAGGAAATAAATGTTAAATTTAAATCATTGTGGCTTTATGAAACTCACGAGGACGTAAATGTTAAGCATTTAAATATAAATTCGATACTGGAAGTTGGTATTAGACATATAATTGTGGACAGTCGTCCAACTATTTATTTGCAAATTCCTGTTGTCTTTTTTTCAAATATTTGAAATTATGTGAGTATATAATTAGAGGAAGGAGGGCAGATGGCGATCATCAAATGTGCTCCAGTGTTCTTAATTTTCTTTTCCAATGTAGTGTTTTCACGTCCCGTACAGTTCAATGACGATGGTTCTGACCGATAATCCTCGAGAAAGAGACACACTGACGGCGTATCGTAAGTATCTTACTCATTGCATTTGTCATGTTAAACGCAGCTTCAAATTTCGCCAAATCTCCAATCAAGTGACCCCCGTGCATCAATTCGGATCGGGGAGGGGGTTACGGCAAAATGTTATGACATGTTTTACGAATGTTTTAGTTCTAATTGGTTTTGTGTTAATGGGAACACGACTAGGCAGTTCTGAGCGCCCAGAGTAATTTCATTTATTTCTAAAAAAGTCACCGAAAGCAACAAATTGAAGGTGGTCGTTATCAACCGCTAATTACAACGGTGTACAATGACCCGTACTTTCTCATCGGCGACCAAGAGTTCGCTTACAATATCGTTGACCCCCACTGCCCTGTAACCGGCACTAAGCCGATTAAATGACTTAGCAAAGGCAGTCGGCAGTCTGGAGATGAACAAGATGAAAACAAAAGTCTTCTCGACATGCTCTGAAAACCATCCTCGCCGATCTTCAGCTCTAAAATACTCCGAATGGGTTCAACTACGCGTTGCAGTCTTCACTATCAGCACCATCCAAACTGACAGCTGTGAAACCTACCATTGCGCGAGATTGGAAGTATTCAATCGCTGGTGACTTCGACCAATCCTGAAAGCGGACTCGCTCGACCAGCTCTCCAGTAGCGACACAGAGAAGCTCGCAAGGCCGTGGAGACAGGAATACTTTCCTATCTCCACTGATTTGGCTTTCAGTGGTAGTCGCACCAAGCAAGAAGAAGATTTACAATCGTCGACTTTTTACTTCTCCTCTCCAACGAATAAACCGTCATCTCACCTTCAAAGCACTCAAATGTCCACAAAAGTTGCATTTTCTTGCAAACTCGTTGCCCGATGGTGAACTTGGGTTCGACTCCGGGTCACCGCAAGGACGAAATGTTTTTCTTGAGATCCTGCGTATGTTTTTTCGCGCGTCAGACGTCGCCTTTGGCCTCTCCGTCGCGGTTGGCTCGTAGCCAGACGATGACGGGCGGCTGCATTTCGTCAGACTCGCGCCACCATTTCAAGGTCACTCCCCACGCCGTAGTAGCCAATTGTGATTGGCTGTTTGGTGAATTTCGGGTGCATTTCGCTTGATTTTTTTTTTAAATGGCCATCAGTGACTCCTACCAATAATACCTCGTCTTATTCTGTGCCTTATATCTTTCAGGAATGTTTTCTGAGGTGTTCGCCGTCCTTCTGGGGGTGACCGTTTTCGGCTCCATCGTCTCGGGCAAAGGCGTTTGCGAGAATAAGGATTCTGGCTCGGTTGGCAACACCACAAGCCCGGTTCCACCGATAATTGACCAGGATAAAGTGAGCCACTGTTGTTGTCCTTCTTATTCTTCCCCTTACTGTCCCATTGTCAGGGTTTTCTCATTGTTGTCGTCTGGGTGATTCCAGAAGACGGCGATTAAACGATGACAGCTTCCGCATCAAGCGAGAGGTTCTGGTTCGGTACCCAATAAAATCGATTCCCAAACCCCCCTTGCATTGGATATTCCCTTCCAGAAGGTTCGAGCAGTCGCTATTGCTTTAATTACAACCTTCGACCTTGGAATAGGTCAAAGGTTACGGGTCATATTGATGGGAACAACCTGATATTGATTGACCAATCGACAGACGCCGGAGGAGTTCTAGAGAGTGCACATGAACAGACTCCTTTGTCCGACAGGCGTGGTTGGGGATGGAGGGATGGGTCACTCAATCGATCAGATTGGGACAGGACAAAATGTTGGCAGACGGGCGGACAAGCGAAGTGGTGACCTTTGAACCCGACGTGGTTGTCTGCGCGCTGAGGGAATTAACCGTTTTCTTGGGGACCTCAAGCCACTGTGTACTCTTCCTTGGATCTCTGCGCTCTTAAGTCGCCCCAAATCGTGGATTCCGTGATCCAACCAACCCGTCGAGGGCAGTCGCGCAGTTTCCACCAATCACTGCTGTCAGTGGCCCCAGCGTTCAGCATTCTCACTCTGGTCGTGAGTTATCTTGGGGTTGGAACCCCGTGCCAGGTCACCCGCAACAAGTCCACCGTTGGACGCAACGCCAATGGTCCCATGATCTCGAAAGAATGGCTTTTCGCATCATCATCAACGCGACGATTCGCCAGACATAATACCATCAGATTCGGGCCATATTCGCGACTACCGTGTCGTTTTGAAAGAAATTAATTCTCAACCAATCAGCAGCTAGGGCCTGGGTCTATGATCCTCCGGTCTCTATTAAGATAAACGCAAATGGTCCCATAGTCTCGAAAGAAGGGTCGTGTCTCACACCAGCTGAGTCATTCGGAGGAATTAAACCACCCTCGGTGTTGGATGACGCATCGGCCTTTTCGGGGGGCTCGTGGGGTCAATATCAGGCGTGGGTTTTGTTGACCCCGGGTTACTGTCATGCTGGTTTTGTCTCGGTTTCGAATTTGATGATAAACCGATGATTATGATGGTCATATTGACGACACGTCATCCGGGTTGCGTTGCATTTTGATGATGATGATGGTGGTGTCCAATTTCGGTGGAGTACCCGTTGAGTGTTGCGATTTCGGAGGGAAATGCGCAGTTTAAAGACTTTACGTGTTACTCTTTCAAATTCGCCGCATTCAGTCCAAATGCCCCCAATGCGCCACCAACAACTTCCCCGGCGGGTCTCCCATGCGACACCAGCCTCACCCTCGAGGTAGTCCCCGATGGGCAGCCAATCATGGATGTCGCCGCCCACGTGACCGAACCACTGCAGTGGACGGCGTTGTTGGAGTGTTGGTAGCGCCAGTCCACAGACTCCCAGATCGCGCCGTGGCCAGGTTTTAGGATGGGCGGATAGACACGCATCTTCGTCCACAACCGCTCGGTACCACAGACTAGTACGCAGCTGGCTGAACACATTTCGGCGCTGTAGACTCGTTGTTCGACCTCCTACATCGCTTGTTGCTTCGGGAGTATTGTAGAGCTGGAACATAGTCGACCGGTGATTCGTTGAGGTTTATTTAGAGCATCCCCCATTTCTCCTTCTTTCTGCCCTCTAAACCAACCAGATCACGGCCTACATGATCGCCTCGGGCGTGTCCAGCGCGATCGCTGCCATCGCCGCGTTGATCTGCTTTTTTGGGACCCGCGAAATCCAAGTGGATGACGCCGATCGCGTGGAGGCGGAGGCTGCCGTCAGCTATTTCGGGGCCGTCAAGCGCATCCTCACCTTCAGGCCCTATCTCCACCTCATGGGCAGCTTCCTCTTCGTCTCCCTGGGCATTCAGGTCAGTTCGGCCGAATTTTCAAGGTCGAGCGGGCTAATAGGCGTGATTCAAATAATTCCGTTGATCTAGCACCCAGGGACGAGGATGTCTATTAACTCTTAGCTGGTAGAAGCAACGATCTTGAATTGACCGCGTTCCCCGAATTGCCATGATTCCAGCGATTCCATTTGCTTCTCCCATGTTGTGAAATCAGGCAGCCTCTCTATTCGTACATGGAATGGCTGGAAATCGGAAACCCATTTTACCAGACTGGGAAAACGCATTTGTGGACGGGGGGCAGTTTCTGATTTATTTGACTGGTTACTATTCGTCTCTCCTCTTTTGATTTGATTAGCTCATACAAGGCAACGCGGCTCTGTACATAATCTATACGCTGAAATTGAGGAGTCTCGTGACACCGGGTATCTGCGCTCTGCTCGCTTCGGCGATTGTCCTGCTCCCATTCGCCCAATTCCTCATCCTTCGCGTGGGGAAGAAAACCACTCTGTTGTTGGGTATTTTGGTGAGTCATCTCTGCTTAGTCGTCCAACTGGGGTCGATTTCCAGGTTGTCAGCCACCGGAGCGTCAAGTGAAGCCGGTTTAGATTGGCGCCCAAATTTGGAGTCGGGAATGTTTTTTGGTTTCTTCGGGATTTGGTTTTTGGATGGTTGGTGGGCCTTACAATTACTCAGCACTGAGGGTCCTTACGGAGTGATGCAACTGTCGGTGTCTGTCACGCTAATCAGGCGGAATTTTCCACGCTAATCAGGCGGAAGAGTTCAAACAACAGGGGTGTTCAGCCTCGTTTATTAACAGGCGTGAGATTTGTCAAATTTGTGGATGCGTGGGCGTGGAAGTTTTCATCGGGGGGGGGGTGGTGGTTAGAGATGCGGTTAACCTTTGACCCCAACGTGGTTGTCTGTGCTTTTCGGCAGTTAATGGAGGGAATTAGGACAGACGTTGTTGGAGTTTACCAGGACGGGTTTTATCGATGGAAGAAGGGCTCCTCGGAACGCCAATCAGCAAAGGTGGCTAGCACCTCCATAGCACCTCGTGCAGAGTGTCGTAGAGACTTTGACCTCGCGTTGTAGGGAGATGACATAAAAACGGCTGGTTCATACATTTCTCTAACCAGCACTAACACGTAAGAGTTCATCCTTGACCAATAATTCCATTCCTTTCCACCTATTACGCGTCTAGCCTTCGGTCCCCTAACGACGTGACACTAATAAAATAAGCGGATGACTGGACACTATGCCATGCCTGCAAGACGAATGGTGATTCTCAACAGCTTGGGCAGGCAGTCACTGAGGTACTCGAGTGGTCTTCTGTTGAATGCATCAAAATGCGTTTCCATTTCTTTTTCCCTGAGAGCCGATGTTGACATTCCTGAAATCTCTTAACTCCATAATTTCACCTCGAGCTCAAAATCGAAATTCCCCGGTGTTATTTTTAACAGTCGGTTATCATGGAGTGATCATGTGGATGCCGTCTTTGGTAAATGCCGTTGCTTCCTAGTTCGCCGGTTCAGGAGACTTGGTTTAAGCTCTAGCAATATAGAAACCTTTTTCAAAGCCCGTACATTTGCCCTTATTGTATATTGTTTCTCAGTAATTTTCCCCGGCCTTAAATGTTCTGACCTTTAAACCCTTCGTAGGCTTTTTAAAATAATCTCGTTTTCTAGCGGCCTTCATATTCTCTCAATTCAAGAAATAATCGTTCAATGCCACTTCAATAGTTGTTCACAAATCGCTCCTCGTATTTTAAATGACCCCTACCATCCCCTCTTTTCAAGTTTGCAACCCTACAGGATTCTGGTTGTACGTCTCAAAAAATACGATGTTCTTATCTAGGCAATGCACGCAAAACAAAGTCAATCAATCATATTTTAACACGACGCCACATGTTTTAGGTAGGGGTTAATAAAGGTCAAAGCGGCGTCCTCTAGTACGTTCCTCTTCGTTGCTTCGTTAAATAGAATTCATTGAAACAGCACGTTTTTCTCAACACTCCGTTTATTTTCTTTTGTTATTTCAGAACATCCTTCCCCTACTTGTCGTCCTCCTCTTCATACCAGAAAGCCCGCCAACGTGGGCTTTTTTCGTCCTGATGATTTGGGCCGGATTTACCATCGCGGTTGCAATGCTCCTTCCATGGTATGGACGAAACCTCCTCCTCATCCTCCTCCTCCTCCTCCTCCACTTAATCACCTTTTTTGATTGATTGCAGGTCAATGTTGCCAGACGTCATCGACGCCTTCTCGCTGGAAGAGAATATGCGCAAGGAGGCAATATTTTACTCGTTGTATGTATTCTTCAACAAATTCGCCGTCGGCATATCGCTCGCCACATCGGCCGGAATTCTAGAGTGAGATTCTTCAATCGATTTAGTACTCACAAAGTATAAGTAATGTTGTTAATTTGACGAAAACCCGTTTGCGCTTTAGTCTTGTTGGCTACGACGTCACCAGAAACGCGTGTAACCAGCACCCGGATGTCGGTAGAGCCCTCCGATACATCTCATCAATTGGACCAATCATCTGTTTCTTACCAGCCCTCGTCTTTCTGTACTTCTATCCACTGGGAACCAAACAGCTAACTGAACTCAGGGCCGCATTAACGATGTAAGTAATTTATCACAGATTTCCGGTCTTTAATTTACTTTGTTTTATGATGTTATGAACTTCTTGTATGCATCTTTAATTTTTCAGACAATCGCAGGATTCCACAGAAGACATCCTTACCGATGGTGATGTCGCTGCATGAAAACCTGTTGTAATTTCCACCTTTAAACACTGAAACACGATTTATTATTAGCTCTGTGAAATATCATTTGCCGACTCTCTTTGTAGATTTATTAATTTGTGTATTGTGAAATTTCATAGCCAATCTATGCTGTTATTGGAACGACGAGAGTAGCTATCTAGTGCGGATAGTAAGATATGTAGCTGCCTATAGATTTTACCTGTAATAATTTTGGAATGGATGAAGTCGGGGGGCATAAATTAGACAAACACCGATGCTCGTAAATAATTTGCTTACGCATTTTGGCTGTTCAACGCGGAGATTCGACTCAAGGTAGCAGCACATTTTCTGGCTCAAGCGGCACTCATGGTAGGCGTATTTTAAGCCCAGAGAATTGGTCGTACCTAACCACTTTTTAGGTTGCTCGCCGCAGTGACACAGGGTTGAACCGTCAGTGCCTGGCGCGTTGGAATAACTCTAGTTGCAGAAGTTAGCATAGCGGCGTTGTATTTTGTGAACCAATGATCTAATGCTTTTAATTGTCGACGTGCAGTGGGTAGATGTCGAAACTGGATGCTATAATGAGACTGAAAGCGTCGCAATAGAAGCGATTTTTTTAAGGTATTTTACCCGTTCGACTCTACAGTCTTGTACGTACTTGGTGGAACAAATTATTGACGCTGTAGATGCAAATGCGGGCCTTGTCTTTTGTTTGACCATTCGACAGGTTAGTAGATATGCAAAAGCTGGACCATGCTTGACGGGGACATCGTCGAGGTGGATAGACATGCAGATGGGATTTTGTTTTGTTCAACAGCCAGGTAGTTTTTTGTTTGCCAGAAAAACGATATAGTTTATAAATTCCAGATCGCCGGTAGAAATATTCAGGGTAAAAAGGATACGTTATAGTCAGCGAGGTTGAGATCATTCTAACGCCTGCTCGCCAAAACGCGAACGTTTGCTCGGGTTGAGGAATCGTTGAACCTCAGGTATATCGTCTGGTTCTGAGTACCGAGCTTAATCCAATGCATATTTGGACATGCTTTTAAACCGTTGTTATAGTTCAAAACAAACTATTTATATAATAATTTAGAAATATTTAAGTTAAAATTACTTTTTTTCTAGTTTAAAAACCTTAAAAATGAATAATTCTGCGTTGATTATTTGTGTTTCACCACATCAATATTTCCAATCAATTGTGTAGTATACTTATTTGAGTTGCGCCCGATTGTCAACGATAACATGGTTGATCATTCTGATAAGCTGGATTCTACGTTATCAGTAAAAACGGAGCCACATAGTGCTTGTTTAGCAACTTCAGCTGTTGGTGATGCGTTCTTAGATGAACCAGATAGTCATATTCCGTTGCCATTGTGGCGAAAACTGACGTTTGCTGTAGGTGGATTTCCAATGCAGTTGATGCAGAATATTCTTGCGTTTTTCCTACCAATATTTCTTCTGGAAACAGTTAAACTTGCACCAGCTTACCTATCGGCCATTCAGTTAACTGCTCGTGTTTCGGATGCACTCACTGACCCAATTGTGGGTTTTCTCGTTCTTAAAACGAGAAGTAAAGTTGGCCGAAAGAGACCATGGTATTTGCTTGCAATACATATTCTGACTTCAACGTATTATAATGGTGTTCTTAACTAATTGATCAGCGTTGATTTATGTTTTATAGGATTCTTCTGTCAACTCCCATTTTTGTGTTATCCTTTTTCGCAATTTTCTACACCATGTCTTGGGATTCATCAGTGGCGAAATTTTCTTTTTATATGTCAGCGATCATCTTTCTCCAAATCGGATTAACAGTAAGTATTATAAAATAAGAATTTTAAGCGTTGTTTGTTCTTAAATTTACGACAGTCCAATGTGTTTATCTATACACTCGTGACTACACTAACCGCGGAACTCGCAATTAGAGATCAAGAAGCGTTTTAAAGGTTATCGCGGTTAACAGAATCCAAATAGTTATTTGATTTGCTGCCTAACTGGCTGACATCCATCACCGACACGTCTCTATTAAGGCCGACTTTAATATCTGTCAGATTGGCACTCCAAAGATTTGTGGCTAATGTATCGCAACAATCAGCCGGATATCTAATAAATTAAATCGAAACCGTTTAAATCATAAGAAATTCGTGAAATGCTGGAACTTTTCCATTGTTGTCTATCTCTATATATTCGTAAATAGACTATCGCACTTAAACGAATATTCTTGAATATGGAACAGGCAGCTGTTATGTGTGTTTTTGTTGTTGTTTTAGTCATTCCATGTTCCCTACAGTTCAATGACAATGGTTCTGACAAAATGTCCGGAAGAACGCGATACACTTACTGCTTATCGTAAGTTATTTTTGCAAATGATCGTTTTGTAGTACTTCGAGCTTGCATCATATCATGAAGTCCACCGTGTCATTTTAAAACGTTGCTGATGGCCGTCGTAGGCCAGAATCCGAATTACAACATTGCTGGTGATATTAGGGCGTATTTTTCGAACAAGGGATTTAGCTCGACCTGGACGTACGTGCGAGGTCTGTCGCAAAGTGTCCTTTCTAAACACGTTCTCGAAGTTAGTTCCATTTATAGAGCGTGAAATAAGTAGAGTGAATGAGTGTAAATGACATAAGGCAATGAAAGACACAGGCTACGTTCGCCCTTCCGGACATGAATATCGGTAAATGATAGTGTTCTTCCGAAAACCTCAGATTAGTTTAAATATTAAAAAAAAATCTAAATAAGGAGAATACGGGATTTGTAAATGGTTCCAACTTCAATAAAATTCACCGAATTGCCCAGTTATGATAAATTAATTTATGGATATGTGTTGTGGTTATTAAACCCTGACACAGAACAGAGGCACTTAATCAACCCAAACGTATTTTAACTTTGTTCAATCGTATATTTTACAAGGTTTTAGTGATGAAGCAGCAAGTCTATCAAACACTCGTGGTATTGGTGTTGATAATTTCACTTTAGATCGCTTTCATTTGGGTCTGGCCATGCGTATGAACCACTCCACCCAAGGTTTGTCCACATGCCCAGCAACCTTGGCGCGAGTGGTTCGATAAATTGACCAATAAGCGTCGAGTGCATGCGTCCTTCAAAAAACGCCTGGGCATGTTATGGATTTCTCCTTGACTCACCCGAAAACACGTTTTACCTCTGTTAAGGCTGAAGTAATGCCAATTCGGGTTTTGGGTTTATTGTCGTAAATACGAAACACGCTTTCTGGCTGTTTACATCACAACTTGCCAATGAACCGCATTTCCCTGTTCAATTCACTTAAACAAAACACCCATCCTTTTACTGACGGCCATTGCATGTCTTCTGTAATTGAGAGGCTATCACAGGACACAGTCCCCAATAGACTGAGACTAAAACAATGCCCTAAATGTTTACTTTGCGGTATAAATAGCAATAAAAGCTATACTTAACGGCTTTCCTTATGGCCGAATATTCTACCATTACTAGATTCCGTGGTAACCTTTTCCGGGTGGTCTAATGCGTTTTTGACTGTATCTAGTTCCACATCAACTGACTATTTCACCAAGACGGACAATGGTTCCTCTCTTATTCAAACACACGCCCACGCAAATAGCAAGATATTCATATTTTTCTCTTCTTTTCACGTTCGTGCCTTCTATTGGTTGATTTCTGGCCAATAAGAGGGTCTCCAGAACCTGAAAAACAATACCCAGCGCGCCCATCCAAAGCACGCCCAAATAAACAACGATCTTTTGTTGGGAGACTAACACGTTTCAATTGGTCCATCCCTCAACCTCATTCCCATTGAATTTTAAGTCAATTTAAAATATTTAAGAAAACCGTAAATACCGGTTATGTTGAACATTCCTGCACAAACATACCAGCATGCAAATAGAAAAGAGGTTTTAAATTACGTTCTATCGAACTGCTACGGTCCATTAAGGATGCCGTGTAGTTACAATTGACTGTTAAAATGCTAATGGAATGCCGTTTTGATTAGCCAGAAATTAAATGTTAATCTACCGACGGCCGCAGTCTCTTAATTTGGCTGTATCGAATAATCTCCGGAAAAATCCTCATTGGACGAATTAAACCAACCAGAACAACCCCATACGCTCACCGACCAATGAAAACGATGGCTACCGTTTTATGCCTGGTCATTATCATGTTGCCCAGCAGGCAATAAACATAATAAATAATAATTAAAATCGGTTTATTCAGATCACAAGGCCCAACACTTTCACAATTTACAAGGAGTAATGCTACCCGCATAACAAAAAGAGTTTAAAAGCCTTTGCTTAATAGTTGATTGAGTGCATAGATAATTAACTTAATAACCATAAACCCTTTTTTTTTTTTTCAATAAGGCATGTTCTCGGAGGTCTTGGCCATCCTCCTTGGTGTCGCCGTGTTCGGGGCAATCGTCGCTCCCTATCGCATAGCAACAACATGTGAGGCATCACTTTCCGCCGGTAACATCAGTGTCGTCCCACCCGCGGAAGCTGTCAAGCAGGAGGTAATTTGGGAAATTTAAAATGATAAACAGCACTACTTATTGCGTTATCAGTACACTGTGTATTCGCGTGAATATAGATAGCTACTTCGTTTATCAGTTTGTGTAACCTTTGTTACCTGAGAAGGACTAAATGGTTTGAGTATCTCTCGTTTTCATTTTTTTTCGTTTTTTATCTCCATGATAAATTTAAGTAAGTTTCCAATCCATCCCCCCCTAGATCAATGCCTATGTTATCGCAGCCGGGGCCACGAGTGTGATATCCGCCGTAGCTGCACTAATTTGTTTCTTTGGGACGCGTGAAATCGAACTTATCGCCGAAGACGGAAAGACACCAGTCGAGGGTACTCTGGGTTTCTTCTCGGCCGTCAAGTGTGTCCTCACCTACCGCCCCTACGTCCTCCACATGGGCAGCTTCCTCTTCCTCTCATTGGCCATCCAAGTGAGTCGCATTTCCTTAAAATGTCGGCCATTTTGGTCCTGGCCCTGGCTGATTGCAACAGCCAATCGATTCAGGAATCGATATCTCCTAAATGAAAGTGGCATGTCTGTCGGAATCACAGCAGTGCTTCTCCCACTTGAAGGATGACTGAATGGTACTGTCCAGTTCGTAGACGTCCTTGTTCTTGGTAGGAAGAACCTTCCTCGACCAACGACCAATGACCCTATCGCCATTATTTTGCTTTAGTTTATCCAGGGAAATATCGCCCTCTACATCACCCATTCCCTCGCCATGAACGGCTACCTTATCCCGGGCATCATGACGCTCCTGTCGGTAGCCATCGCCCTGCTACCATTCGCCCAATTTCTCATCCTTAAAGTTGGCAAAAAGGCGACATTGGCTCTCGGAATCCTCGTAAGTAGTAGGCCAATGAGCTCACACCAAACCGCATTTTTCGACCTGCGTTCTCATTGGCCTGCAGCGAACGCGCCAATCATGTCGTTGCTTGTTTGCAGAGAAAATACACACGCGCGCCCTTTTTTGAACGAAATTCGAGTGATGATCAGAGAAACAGTAATTTGCGGCATCTTAGTCAATCCATCCTCATTCCGATACAGAGAATTTGTTGAGTGATAAAGATAACTAATATTAATAATGGTAGTCAATTTATTTAGTTCACGAGGCCAAAAAATTGATGTAGGAAGTTGCGATTTTCCATAGAGAAATCAGAATAAAAGCGAGGTAAATATATCAAATGGTACCAAATAAGGATTAATAATATGCCATTCAAACAATTAATCTAATTTGTGGTACAATGTATATAAGTTTGAATGAACTAATGACACCGAATTAATTGTTTATCCCGCCCACCAGTAAAATCGATATTCCAATCAAGGAATAAACAAAAGCGCCAAATATAAAAACACCATACAAAAACGGCTAAAATGTGCCGTGATTTCGACCGTGGAAAAACACAAAAAGCGACAACTCTTTCAAACATTCTTTTTTTCCGTTTTTTAGAACATGATGCCTCTTCTGGTCTTACTTTACTTTATCCCCGAGCAACCGCCGCTTTGGGTATTCTTCCCCATGATGGCCTGGGCTGGATTCACAATTGCAGTTGCCATGCTGTTGCCGTGGTAACGTTTTTTAGCCGTGTTGGCAGATTAACACCCCCTCCTTACACACCCAAGCTCCAATCTTAACCCCCTTTACAGGTCTATGTTGCCGGATGTCATCGACGCTTTCTACCTCGAGTATAACATGCGCAAGGAGCCAGTTTTCTACTGTCTCATCGTGTTTTTCAACAAATTCGCCGTCGGAGTATCCCTTGCCATGTCAGCCGGTGTACTCGGGTAAGATTTCAGTCTTTGAAATCAACTATCTCTCCCACGACACGTCTGACGCCAGACGTCTGACGTCTGGGCAGATCCCAACTGCAGATAGCCACAAGGAGCGGTAACACCGAATTCGATGGTTGAATCATTGATATACAGGGGTACAGTCTTTAAAGAACTAAACTAATTCTGACAAATTTGAACCTCAATCTGATCAGACCTGATCTTGAATGGATACCATCGCTTGCATTCACGATACAGCTGGCTCTAAAATTTATTTGCTCAACCATCTAAATATAATGTAATAGCACCTGTTAAATCGCCACAAGCCGACCAGCATAACGCAGCCAATGGAATTCGAGTTTTTAAACCCCGTCAAGGCCATGCAAATGTCTTCGTTTCTTCTCTCCCAAATGTCCCACTAGCCTTGTTGGATACGATGTGGACACCGTCGCCTGCAATCAGATCCCGGAAGTTGGAGACGCCCTTCGCTACCTCTGCTCGATTTGTCCCGCCGTTCTCTTCATTCCCTCCCTCATTTTCCTCTACTTCTATCCCCTGGGTAATCGCGAGCTTGGCCAGATGCGCTCCAAACTATTGCTGTAAGAGTGGTCTACTGATTTCAATTTAAGTAGCTTGCATTGACGTATTTGCCATTTCGGGACATATCTCACTCATCCTTTCATGCCTTGTTTTTCGTCTATTATTTAATCTCTTTAAGAGATATCTTGGGGTTAACACTTCGCTTTGCCTTTTTACAATTTCAGGCGCTCAAACGCGTCTGCACTCAACATCCTCCAGTCGAGCACAGCGATCCACGCATCGTCTGCTGGCGACCTTGAAGCGCCCGTCTGATGAATCAGTTCCAATCTGAGTCGCGGGCTTCGAATAACGTCAATCTCTCCATGAAAACAAAATTTGCAGCAGTTATTTATGACGATTAAAACAAACACGTTGTTCGGTGTGTAACGGAAGCGCTGTGTTTACTCGAGAATGAATAATTGACTTCTTGGATGAATTTGTTTCTAACATGATACTGAAAGGCCGGGATAACATGGACTAAAGTATATGCAGTACACACACCATACCGATTTATTAATTTGAAATCATGAAAATAATGCACCCACTTTTGTTAAATGTCGCGGCGTCTCGGAACACTCGATCAGGTTCACAATATCGATGAAATAACCAACCATATTATTTATTCCAAAGGTTTTTATTTACCCACGAGAATTTCTGAATTTTGGCTCGAAATTATCACACCGTTAACAGATGCTCGATTGGAGACTTGCATTAGTAAGAATTTGCAAGCAAGAAATAATAAATTATGATTTATCTCCTTCTATTTTACAGTTGTCAACTGTTACTATTTTGAGATGTTATATTTATCTTAAATGCCCCCCTTTGTTTTAACACACACGAACCGATTGCCGCCTGCAAACGCGCGATCGCCGACTTACATTTTTGCCCTTATTATTAAATCAAGAGAACCATCTTGATTAAACTTTGGTTTGCGACGCGTACGTCATAAAAAGGCTAAGTGGTTTTAAGTTATGGTTGAACTTCGAATCATGATATTGGCGAGCATATCATGCCCGGAGTAATCTTCTGATCCACCGTCAGATCTACGATGATCAACGTCATTTTCGTCCCGTTCTACTCATCTCGTGCTGTTAAAATTGCAGGCCGCAACACAGACGACGTTTTTACTAAAATCTATTTTTATCACCCATATTCGACCGAAACAGGATAATATTTCACATAATAATAATAATTTTTACGCTTTATTAAGGTCACAAAGACCAGAACTTTCAGCATTTAATGTTTAACAGGAATGGAGGAAATAACAACGAGGTAATGAACTTGTACGTGCGATACTAACTTCTTCGACCACTTTATGTCAATCATAATGCCAACCATGTAACGACGCATACAACTAGCACAGATAGACACTAAAGCCAGCAACAGAAGCCTTTTTCGAACAATCACATAGTATACTCGACCGCTTTATGTCGAGCCTAATGCCAACCAAGCTACGACGCATAAGACTCGCATCGATAGACACGAAAGTCAAGTGATTTTTTATTTAATTATTGTTCCGTAGGGAATCCGTCTGCGCAAATTACCTCACAGCGATTAAAGACTTTTTGCAATAATTAAGCACGAGCCTTGACCGCTTTAAATCAGCCTGAACGCAAGCCATGCGACTTGCATCGATAGACGCCAATTGCAGGTGAAGTAACGCTCTTCATCGCACGTGAGGGCGCCTTATGCGTCGATATCCCTACAGCGATGGATCCGCTTTCTCACCATCTTTTGTCAATCCGAACGTTTCCTGAACGTGTTTCAAGTACCTTGGCACCATTTTCCTTCGTCAATTTCGCAATATAATATGCGACCGATTTACCGTTTTCCGCGAGGCCTGACAGCAGTCTCCCCTCATGAACCTCGCTGAATTTGCCCCGTACTGATTCCTTTTGTTTGTAGTCGTCCTTCTTAGGGGAGCCATGTAGTGACCTTAAATGCCCCCTTTTGTTTTGACACACACGAACCGATTGCCGCCTGCGAACACGCGATCGCCGGCTTAACGTTGTGCCTTTGTATAATTAAATCAAGAAAACCATATTGATTATACTTGGGGTTGAGTTCGCATTCGTAATCCTTTTAAGTCGCGTATGTCATAAAAAGACCAAGTGGTTTTATGTTATGTTTGAAATTCGAATCACGATAATGCAAACAGGTTTGTTGTTGTTGCTTGTGATGCATTATAGCAGTTGAAGCAATATCACCGGGGTCTTGAGTACGCAAAGATATCGATATTTTCTTATTCAGAGACTGAAATACTCCAGTTCTTATGGGAATTCAGCTGCATAACATTCGCGTTTTTCGAAGAGACAAACAGTTCGACGGACTTTAATGAGAGGGGTTATGCAAATGTAATTATTCCATCAGTTTTATGTTAATGCGTTCTCGAAATGTCTTCCGTATTCTTTAATAAATAATTGCATTGGCGCACAAAAGTGATACTGTTAACTGAATAATTGAAGGGCTATAAGTGATTGCTTTGGTTGGAAAGGCCCGAACGTTTGTTTCATTGAAAAACTGAGCACAGTTTATAAAATTCCGCGGTCGTCTTATTCATTGGTCTAAAAGGCGTGCAATGATGAATCGTTGTATTTTCTCTATTAGAAACGTATGGCGGCCTCTATTAACCAATAGAACTTTTAAGATTGTAAGGAGAATAAATTAAATTAATTTTCATGCAGAGTGGACTTAATTCTACGCGCCCGTTCATGCTCCGAACTCAAATACCGACCGTTCCTATTGTTGCAACGGTTCCAATGAGATCTTTCGGTCACGGCCCACCTCTTTCTAAACCAATGATACAAGATAGAGTTATGCTTGTTCTTCGTCTTTATGACAAAGTTAACCCAGAGAAGGTAGGCACTGGAAAACCCTATTCATTACTATTTTTATGTAGTTGACTTTAGAGTCTAACCTAGCCAAGGATTTCGGATTGGATAGTCTGGACATGGTTGAAGTTATCCTTACCATAGAGGAGGAGTTCACATTTGAAATTCCCGATGCCGAGGCCCAGCGGCTACACTCGCCAGCTGATATCGTTCAGTATATTTGCGACAAACATGACATTTATGATTAATCCATTTCGTTGTGCACGCATTTACTGTCTAGTTTCGCGTTCTTCGTATCACGTGATATCCTTTGTAGAAAATTATACTAAAATAATAGCAATTTTGTTGGCTTTGTGTGTTTCTTTATTATTGAACCGGGAAATGCGAAACCGCGTGGAACAAAACATTTTACTTTAGATAAATGAGTTCCGGTTCGGATGACGAAATGCCCCCTGAATTCCGCCATTCTACCGAGGAGGTAAGTCAGAAAGTACAAAAAACACCAACAGTTGGACTTCCGGCAATCCCAAGAGGGGGTTTGTCTTAACCTTAAACGCGCATTCTAAACTATTTAAAACGTGTTAATCAATTTAGGTTTTGCGCGCCAAAGCACGAAATCCCGGAATGTTTGTTAGTGCGTGGCAAGCCGATGAAGAAGATATCAACTATTGGTCTGAGAACCAACTGAAAAGTTCGTTTTATCTCACTCACAATTCACAAGTCTTACTTGCCTTCCATCTCCCCTACTCTGTTATCGCTATACACCACCTTTTGGGACGTTAGAATGGTAAATTCCTTCCATGTGCGGCTTTTGATTATACATTGCACTCTAATTAGGTGATCCAAAGAAGAGGTTCATCGTGGCCGGTCAGAAAGGTGATATCGCGGGAATGCAATCGATTCTGGACGATGTATTTGGCCCTTTCCCGTACAACGAGGAGACGAAAGTGGAACTCAAGGAGTTTCTTATTACTGCCGATGAAGATGGATACACGGCGCTCCATCGAGCTGTTTACTCTGGACACCACGACGCTGTTGCGGTGCGTTGCAGTTTCGATATCCACCGATTGTGTAGTGGCTAGCATTTAATTTGCTCATTTAATTTACTCACCCTGGAAGGCTTGTGTCAAAGATCGAGAAGGCCGGTGCTAAGTTTCTAGAGTGGATTGATCCGACCAGACCCCCATACAGGTTCTTCGGAGAACGAAACCTATCGTCCATGTTATTACTCTGTTGTATTTAGTACCTTTTGAAACTGGGAGCGAGTACAGAGGCACGCACGGCCGACGGCTGGACACCGATGCATTCCGCCGTCTTTTGGAATCAGCTCTCCTGTGCCCAATTGCTTCTTGAGACCGGCGCGGACCTAACTGCAGGTTAGTCCATTGAAAATGTCCCCCAGAAATCCCGATGGTCTCTTCCCAGATCCCACAACCCCGAACTTGTTTATTGGAATCAGACACCCGACTAACCCTAGTTTGGCTGAGACTTGTCGCTCATTTACAACCCATTCCACTAAATCCAGGCATTTCTGCGCGACTACGAAACTTTCTTATTGTTTTCAGTGTCAGGAAGCGGCCAAAATGTTCTCCATCTTACAATAGCAAATAACCGGACCCCCGAGACTCTGGTATACTTGATGTCGGAAGTGTTCGCAAGCAGGAAGACGATGTTTGCTGATTTGTGGACCTCGCGAAACGCCGTCGGCGATACGCCTGAAGATATGTTACGTCGGCAGACTGCGTTCGCCACACCACTGTTTCTTCACGCCTTCAGCAAGGAGGCAACGCGGCTTAAATGAATGATCACTACTCTCACGCGGTCTCCCTTATCATTTAGGGCTTGTGTGCATCGTATCTATAAAGACGCAGTCTATCTAATCGCCCATTATTTCTCATTTGCGAGAATAAAACTAGACAAATGGCCAAAATAGCAAATCGACAGCTCAGAAATACAAATCATCTAAAAAAAGTTTATTCCCAAGTTACTGATAGGTAAATATACAATTTACTGTTGGGGTACGAATGGTAACAGAACACTCGTAATTGAAATTGGCTGCTCGAGAGGAACGCCTTGATTGGTCATACCTAAGTAAATAACGAATGGAAGATATCCCAGGTGCATAACCCATCGAAGGAGGCTCAAAAAGTTGTTCACGTAAGGCATTATTTTACCTTCAGACATGACTATAAGATCCACAGCTGAAAACGGACAAAAGTGACAATTTGCATAAGTACCGCTAAATTCGGCCCATATAAACAATTTACCGTAGAATGGACAGCATTTAGTACCGGCTGGTCGTATTTTAAATAAATTGGGTGAATTTTGTAAGAGAATAAATCTGGAAATATGTTTTTATAAAAAAAGAAAGGTTGGGTCGTGTAAACCGCGTGAAATGATCGGAGAGATTCACTCAATAATTTCGCATCCAACTCAAAAAATTAAAATACTAAAGGTTTCAAAGTCGCCTGTTCTAGACTAACCGTTTTAGTGGGGTCTTCATGAAAGGTTGCTTCGCTTCTTTCTTATGTCGTTCTTTCCGACGCCATAATGTAAGTTAACACCATATCGAGTACATCGTGGATTGTTTTTTGATTGTGTCCCATGGTAGTCTGTTCGATTTAATTCCGACAGGAACGTCAGTTAATCGCAATAAATTAATTCTCTCGACTGCATAGAAAAGAGGAAATGTACCGCTTAAATGATAACATTTTACTTGAAAATGTGTGCGCTTTAAAGGCTGTAAAATGACCAAGAGATTTACTTAGAGGACATTTAATCAAACTTATCAAGTGGTGACATTCTTAGACAAACTGCAAGATATCCGAGGTCTGATATTTCATCCATATATTCCTCAAAAAGCTCTAAACCTATCCGAAGGTCCTCAAATCACTCGATCTCCGTACACAAATAACCGCCCACTCCGATCAAAACCAGTGAAACGAAAATACGAAATTCATTCATCCAATATGTATATTTCGATATTGTTAAAGATGATGAAACAAACAACAAAACGCATTCAAATTTAACCAGGAGAGAGGTTTGAAGACACTGGGGGATCAATGATTGAATTTGTTTTTCTACTGCACAAAAATGATGACAAAAAGTCAAATTTTATTCGACAAATTGGCGTAGAGCGCTGAAGTCGGCGAATGTTTCGGTTCAGGCGGGAGTGAGTTGGCCTGTCGATTGCGGCTACAGTTTTTCGTGGTGTGCGAAGAGGGCGAAATGAGACCATCGTGATTCTGACTTGATTCGGGGTGTAGAGATGATCTTGAGATAGAGAGGCGACCCGTCAGGGTTGACGTGGACGCGGCCGAAAGCGTGGTTTTTCTACGCTTTTTATTGGTTCGTAGGGATTGCTGCTGTTCATGCTGGAAAAGATAAGGCGCCATGGAATTGCGTCAATTTTAGGACAACTTTACACCGGTTGGACGAAATCAATTTGAATTTTAGAAAGGTGCGGTGTTATGTTATCCGGGGTCAATGTGAGATGTTTTTTTACGGATCCGGATCTTTCGTCGTCACAGTAGCAGAACCTGGTCACCTGGCGTTGAAAAAATAAACCTGTAATGTGGCATCAAACAAAACACCAAAATTCAGGATTGTAAAATTTTATCGGCGGTGTTGGCGTGCAAAAAATATGATGCAATCAATTGTTTTTTTCCGTTTCAGGCGACCTGGAGTGACCGTATGAGGGCCTCTTTGTTCACAGTTGATTTCCGTGGCGTCAAAGCTTCTGGCCGTTTTACCGTTCGACGGCCTTTCAAACAAAGCTCCTTTTCATCGTACACAATAGATCACCACAACCACTCCCCCTCTGATCGAGTCGGTCTAGGCGTAAGTACCCATGATCCCGGGTCAGTCCTTAGCGTACAATTTCGACAAGAATGGCTGCATATCGCAATTCGGTCATTCTTCGTCTGCTATAAGGTTAAGATGTTTCCGTTTAATTACCATGATACAGCAATACTCGTCGTCGGACCTTTAACTTAATCAGATAAATTAATATGACTGATTACAATGATAAAACATAACAGACGTGAGAATAACCTAACTTTTAATTAAGGATGTTCGCTAGACAATCGGCCTTTTAATCGGTTGTCTAGCCTATTTCGAATGGATTTGAAGGGATTAAATTTGCGATTCGCGTGGTCGATTGTTGATTGGCTAAGTTTGTGTTTTTGATTCTCTTTTGACGAAAAACGTTGACGCTAATACCAAATGAGTAGCGTAGAGCAACTTATTTATAAATATTAAGTGTGCTGTTTTACGATGATCAATATTTATAAATTTAATGAATGAAACGCAGAAAAAATAATAAGCAACTGTTAAACGGTGAACACCACAAGAGAATGAAAGTCTAAAGTCCGGAAGCGGACACAATAGATTTGTGTCCAAAAATCACACGTTGGTTAAAATGTACCAAAAAGAAAAATCTAGAACTATTCATTTGATTACAGGCAGAGATCTGTCGCCCATCTGCTTCTAGACGTTTTTTTGGTTAGCTTGTCTTTTTACCTGCCAAATAAATACCCAATCGGTGTATAAAAAGAGTTAGCAACTGGTTGGTGCTTCGTAAAAAGAAATTATAGTGTTCACCATTTAGTATATTGTATTGGATTAGCCCGAAATAAATCTCTAAAACTTAAATCCGACACTGCTTTGTCTCCGAGCAAAACGTTTCCACAAAAACACAATTAACTCCGAAAACTAAATCGATTCACGGCAAGCTTTTGCAACGACGGGAATGTTTGTCAACAACTCACATTGCAGTCTTTATGAACGCCCGTTCCTCTGAAATGAATCATCGGTGAGTCAGAAGAGAACAGGGCAAAACAGTCTGGGGAGCCCGCACAAAAGTTTAGACGAAACAGCTTCCACCCAACAGCCCAATCACGTACCCGTGACACCTGAAGGTCATTCTCGGTGGGGATCGATGTTATGGGAGGAGGTGATGGTGGTGGGGAGGATGAAGAAGACGCCACGGGAAGGCCAGCGTTGCTAGGGCTCCCACCAACGCGCCGTCTGTCGTCGACGGCCTCGTAAAGCGATGTTTCGTCATTGGAGTAAATACCGATCGAGTTGGGACGAGATCCCTCAGAAATTGGCAGTCGAAGAGCAGCGCCCGTGCGAGACTCCATGTCGTTGAAAAGTTCGCTCTTATCGTAGTAATGGTTACTCAACATGGCATCTGAGAGTGGGCGTTCTCGGGGGGCTGAAACCCGAAGACGAAAAACATAAATTTCGGGTGTCTACTTAATTCGGCAATTAGTAGTTGGTGACAACTTACACGGCGGACCGAGCTGGGGTCGGCGAATTATCTGCCAAGATCGCTTGGCTCCGCGATTCGTCCGGCGTCCCTCGTCGTAGGTGAAGTAATCAGCGGATGACATGTCATCGTCGTCGAGGTCAAAGGAGGCCGCAGGGTCACTGACCGCTATGGGGGCACGTCGGGGTGTTCTGACACCAAGGTCATTTGGTAGGCCCGATGCGGACGACGGCCAGGTGTTCTGCTGGCCGGTATCGGAGTCTAGTGAACAAAAACACGCATTCTATGGCCAAGGGAAAGATGATTCAACATTGTCAGGCAACAGCGACAGGCCTCCCCGGACAGAGCTACCACCTGGATTCCTGGGCCTCCTTTAAAGGCAGATGGGTCCTACTACTACTTCTGCTATTACTTCTACTACCTCTGCTACTACTACTGCTACTCCTTCTACTTCGACTGCTACTACTTCTACTAAAGCTGTTTCTACAACTAATACTACTGCTACTCCTGCTACTTCTACTACTGCTGCTACTACTGCTATTACTACTACTGCTACTACTGCTACCACTACTACTACTGCTACTTCTACTACTACTACAACTACTACTACTACTGCTTCTACTACTGCTTCTACTACTACTACTACTACTACTACTACTACTACTACTACGACTACTACTGCTACTACTACTACTACTACTACTACTACTACTTCTACTACTACTGCTACTGCTGCTACTTCCACTACTTCGACTGCTACTACTTCTACTACTACTTCTACTGCTACTACTTACTACTACTACTAGCTACTACGACAACTACTACTACTACTACTACTACTTCTACTACTGCTACTACTACTACTACTGCTACTTCTTCTACTACTGCTATTACTACTACTGCTACTGCTACTTCTACTACTACTACTACTACTACTGCTACTTCTAATGCTACTGCTACTACTACTGCTACGTCTACTACAAATTCTGCTACTATTACTTCTACTAGTACTGCTGCTGCTACTCCCACTACTTCGACTGCTACTACTTATACTACTACTACTACTACTACGACAACTACTGCTACTACTAATGCTACTTCTACTACAAATGCTGCTACTACTACTACTACTACTACTACTACTACTACTACTACTACTACTACGACAACACCGGCTGATCCACCGGGCAAATAGGGAAAGCGTACCTTCCGAGAGAGACCCCCCAGAAACGAGCTCCGTGACTGAGATGTCCTCGGGTTGGTCGTGGGATCTGCCAAGTGTTTCGACGCCATCAATGGGTTCCAGATAAGTGTCCATATTGAGAGTGCCCGTCTTGTTCTGTGCTCCCCTCAGTGTGGAGCTATGAACGCGTGTCTACATTGTTGCAAGCAGAAGAAGAAGAAGAAGAATAAGAAGAAGAAACCAATCAGTGAACCACAATCGCATTGGGACACCTGGAATATAAACTGGAATCATTCGAAATAAAACAATGAACAATAAAATTAGTTTTATCTATACACAGTCAATCATAAATTGTTCCATAACCAATTACAAGGAGTCTATTGAATAACAAACCCTTCCTAAATATTTTCGGGCCGTTTTTAATAATTAAAACTTGCCGATAAAATAGCAGCAAACCGCTGGATTCTAACAAAACGAGGCGAATGGGAATTTTCAAACGTCCGGGGAGATATTTGCGTGGTCTTCAGGGAACACACTTCTACCGAACGTATCAACGTGTGTTTCTACAGCAATTTGTGCTCCAAAACGATTGACGTACAACAAAAAACCATGGCGATAACCTAACACGACGAAGATTGTTTACAAACGAAACATTGGGGAACAGCCGAATTAAATATGACAGCTTAATTAACTTTAACGAATACCAAAGGCGCAAAATTAATAATCATCACGTCGTCTAGTCAAAAGTCATTTAGAAGCGCCTTTTCTCTAAATAAGAGGACACGCTGAAAACTACCCATGACCCGTTCCAGTTAGCTTATAATTCAAATCGAAGCACTCTGGCCAAGTGTTTCGCACACCACCCACTCTTCACTTGATGCCGGAGCGAAAACCGTCAAGGGAGTTTTTTTGGACTTCACCTCTGCTTTCAACACTTTCTACCACTCCGGCATTCTTTCTCAACTATATGAAGGATGGTTGATTAATTGGCTGCAAAATTATTTCTCTTACCGACGCCATCGCCTAACAGTCGGAAATTAAGCCTCATCCTCCTTGTCAGATAATTGCGGTGTACTACAAGGCGCTGTGCTATCTCCCTTCCTTTTCAACTATTACACGTCTAGCCTTCGGTCCCCTAACGACGTGACACTAATAAAATACGCGGACGACCAGACTTTATGCCATGCCAGGCAGTCACTGAGGTACTCGAGTGGTCTTCGGAGAATGGTCTTCTGCTGAATGCATCAAAATGCATCTCCATTTCTTTTTCCCTGAAATCTCTTCACTCCATAATTTCGCTTCGAGCTCAAAATCGAAATTCTTCGGCGTTATTTTAAACAGTCGGTTACCATGGAGTGATCATGTGGATGCCGTCTTTGGTAAATGCCGTTGCTTCCTAGTTCGCCGGTTCAGGAGACTTGGCTTAAGCTCTAGCCATATAAAAACCTTTGTCCATGCCTGTATAATACCCCTTATTGTATATTGTTCCCCAGTAATTTTCCCTGGCTTTAAATGTTCCGATTTTTTAACCCGACGTAGGTCATTTAAAATAATCTCCTTTTCTAGTGGTCTGTCTATTCTCTCTATTTAAGAAATTATCGTTCAACGCACCCTTCAATAGTTGTTCACTAATCGCTGATCGTATTTTAAGTGACCCTTCCCATACCCTATATTCAAGACAATTTTCATGTCTAATAATTGTTATACTGTCTTGTTTTATGAAGGTTTTGGTCCTCGTGACCTCAATCAAGCCGATAAAACTATTATGATTACTACTACTACTACTTCTACTACTACTACTACTACTACTACTACTACTACCACTACTGCTGCTATTACTAATTCGACTGCTGCTGCTGCTGCTACTACTACTACTACTTCTACTTCTAATTCTACTTCTAATACTGCTACTAGTACTACTACTTCTACTTCTACTACTACTTCCAATACTACTGCTACTACTGCTGCTAGTACTAATACTACTACTGCAGCTACTACTACTACTACTACTACTTCTACTTCTACTACTACTTCTAATACTGCTGCTAGTACTAATACTACTACTACTGCTTCTAATACTGCTGCTAGTACTAATACTACTACAGCTGCTGCTACTACTACTACTGCTACTACTGCTGCTACTACTACTACTACTTCTAATACTGCTGCTAGTACTACTACTTCTACTTCTACAACTACTTCTAATACTGCTGCTAGTACTAATACTACTACTGCTGCTTCTAATACTGCTGCTAGTACTACTACTTCTGCTTCTACTACTACTACTACTACTACTACTACTTCTACTTCTAATACTGCTGCTAGTACTACTACTTCTACTTCTACTTCTAATACTGCTGCTAGTACTACTACTACTACTACTACTACTACTATCATACTGCTGCTTATCATACTATTTCATTTCGATTAAGGTGACAGACTTACGGGTCGAGGCATCGATGGGGCGAAATTCCGAAGCGACGATTCCGCCAGAGGAGTTGGTATAGGGTTGGTGTTTGGTATAGGGGGCAGGTTTGGTGTTTGCCGCTGCGGTCGACGAACAAGCAGCTGTGATTCCTGCAGCAGTTGGTTTCCAAGCGGTTGCGGAATCCCCCGGTTTTCCTTCATTGACAGCTGCAACGGTCGGCGCTCAAGCGAGACCTGGCAGGCGTCATTTCGACCCAACGAGCCAATGGGAGTCGCTGAATGCATCAAAACAAAAAATCGATAAACACGCGCAATATGCAATATGCCACGGCAATCGAGTGTCGGAATACCCGCTTGAATCGTGGCCTCAGACGCGTAGCTCGATCGCGACTGCGCCGGACTCAACATGGTAACGGACGAGGGTATTCCAGAGCTGGAGAAGCCCCCGACGCGAGATCGAGACGAAGATCCGGATGACGACGGCTGGCCTTTAGTGAGATTCTGCGAGAGCAGGAAGGAGTTGGATGAACCGGAGACGGCTGAACGGAGGAAGGTGGAGAGACGCTTGAGACCCTCGGTGACACCGTTCTGCGGTTTGGACTTCCAAGGAAGCGTGGCGGAGAAGACCTTGGAAGAATAAGAAGAAGCTGTCCGTTTGTGTGTAACCGCACACTTTGCACGGGATGGTCATCTTCCATGACGGTGAAGATCACTATCTGGTACAGGATTATGAGTTTGATGTGGAGGGGGGGAGGTGGTGAGGGAGAAGGAGCAGGAGCAGGAGAAGGAGAAGGAGAAGGAGAAGGAGAAGGAGAAGGAGAAGGAGAAGGAGAAGGAGCAGGAGCAGGAGCAGGAGAAGGAGAAGGAGGAGGAGGAGGAGGAGGAGGAGGAGGAGGAGGAGGAGAAGGAGAAGGAGAAGGAGAAGGAGAAGGAGAAGGAGAAGGAGAAGGAGAAGGAGAAGGAGAAGGAGAAGGAGAAGGAGAAGGAGAAGGAGAAGGAGAAGGAGAAGGAGAACAGTCGGGTGTCACGTCTCAGTTTGTTTAATGCTAGGCCCTTTATTGGGGTCACGAGGACCATAGCTGTGAGCATAAAAAACGTCATTTTAGTTCCTGCCTTTATGCTCCGGTGAAACTAAAAATCGGGACAAATAAGGAATGACCGAATTGCTATGTGCCGCCGTTCTTGTGGGTATTGAACGGTGTTGCCTACGCATTGGTCGAAGAGATGTACACTTGGAAAAACTTGAAAAGAGGGGATGGGAGTGGTGAACAACCAGTGAAAGTTTGCTGGAGGAATAATGGCGACGTTGATTGGATTTCGGATGGGGATGTGGACGCCGCAACAATTTTACAGGTCATTCGTGAAGCGGGCTCATTCTGATTGGTTGTGGGGTCGCATAAAACAAAAACCACAAACCTGATTAACGTCCTCCCCGTCTCCAACCTCGTGTTGATGTTGTTGTTGTTCCACGTAGGCGTTGTCCCTATTCATCAGGAACTCGCTTCCACCGTAGTCAGCTGACAGTGGCGAGACCGATCCGCCCATCCCAACAATGCCTCCTCCTCCTCCTCCACCGCCAGACACGGACAAATTTGTCGTCGCCGTATCTGCCGACATCATCGTCTCCCGTCTCAGGTTGCCATCGGAGTTGTTGTTGTTGTTGGAGTAATTGGTGGTGATGGATGCGGGGTGATGTAGATGGTTAGGGAACTGCATCCCGTACTTCTCCGCGGCACCCAACAGGTCCAGTGGAGGGGCAACGATGGCAGGGGGGCTTGTTGGGAGGCTGGCCCACCGGCGAGTGTAGGGTTGCCATGGAGACTGCGGTTGGCTTGGTGACGAAGCTGCCGCGGCTGCTGGCCCAGTGGGTGTGGAAGTGGGGGTGATGGATGGAGTTTGTGGACTGGGACATCATGGCGGATGGACGGGGAGGGAAGCATCGATTCTTGTTGTGACGCCCGGGTCGTGAGAAGGTCAGGGAGCCTGAGAGGGTGTTCATGAACATTCCAGAACCGGGAAATCGACCGGGCAGCGTGTTGCTGGTGACCAATTTGTTTCGCACCATACGAGTAAGTCTGGAGGAACAAAATCAAGGATCTCCTTTCATCTGTAGACAAGTACTACTCATAACGGATTCAGTAGAACGGGGGGGGTGGGGTTTATAACGAACGATGTTAATAAAGTAATTCGACGCTTTCCAATTCAGTTATATTGGGAAAATAGTTGTCAAGAGGTATATAGATGAGAGAATCTTTGTTTAAATGAACGCAAAAAATCGATTTTTATTTATTTCCTACAGAAGTTGGGAAAACGTAAGTTGATTGATTTAAAGGGGGAAAGCCAATCAAATGACAGAATTTTCTGTGCGAATCATAACTCAAACAAAGACGCACCTTTTACGAAACACGAAGAGGGCGATGATGAGGAGGATGATGCACATAAAAAAACCGAAGAAGGTTCCCACAGCGGCTGAAATAAAATCAAAAAATGCGATGTTTCCGCTGAATATAATCATAATAATAATTGTAGTGGTTTTATTGAGGACAAAACTTTTCAGCAGTTAAAAGAGGCAGTGTAGGGGGTACTAGATACGAAAATAACCTTTAGTTCCTGCTTCACCTGTTCTGGAACAAATAAGGAATGACCGAATTGCGATATGCCGACGTTCTTGTAGGTATTGAACGGTATAGCCTACGCATTGGTCGAAGAGATTTACACTTGGGCACACTTGAAAAGAGGGGATGGGAGGGGTCACTTTAAATACGAGAAGCGAGTAGTGACGTTGAACGATGACCTCTTGGACGGAGAGCATAGGCAGGCCACTATCAAACTAGATTATTTTAAAAAGTCAGAAAAATTAAGGCCGGGGAAAATTACTGGGGAACAATATACAATACAGGCTTGGACAAAGGTTTTTATACAGCTTGAAACCGTCAAATTAAGAGCCTAGCTACACCACGATCAGTCTAATAATTAAGAGGCTGAGACGCAGTTCTTTTTTACGGGGCGATACCTTACTCCAGTGTGCGTAAAGTTGACTCAGCAATGTTCAAGCTTTTGCAAGGAGGATAATTGAGAGACACGCTATCTTGATTGGGCAACAACAATTTTCCGAATAATTCAGTTTTTGTGAGACATTGTGACGGACATTGCATGAGTTTAAGCGGTGGAGATTTAAGGATTCAAAGCTGGATTCAAGCTGTAGCCTTGGTTCTAAAAGGCATCTCCGTCACGGTTGATGTCGTTTCATCCTGGAAGCAGTTACCGAAAGGAGAGCTTGGAAGTGTCCTTAAGAGATAAGACAGCAACGCAAACAGCCACGAATAATCTCAATTGAACTCACCCGATGATCCATGCGATAGAGTCACGCTATCGACGAACGCCTGCGGTGAAGTCTGATTGCTGACCTTCTTTTCGTCGGAAATCGACGAGACCCCTGGTGGATCGATGGCAAGATGATGATACGGTTTCGTCGTAGAGGAAAACACATGCACGGGAAGCAGTGGTAACGCCTCGAGGGTTGAAGTTGAAGCAATCGGCGTAGTGGTAGTTTCGGCGGTGGTTGTGGTCGAAGTCGTCGTCGTCGTAGTCATCGTCGTGTGGAGAGTCTGTATCTCTTCGTCTGGAGCAAAAGTACCTCCGTTAACATTTCCAACTCAATTGACGTCAAATCTGACCAATTGAAGTCTCAGCATCTGGCCGAAACAATTCACAAGATGATTTTAAGTGACCCCTCCCATCCCATCTTTTCAAGTTTAACTAAATGTAAATCTCTTCAACGAATGCGTAGGCTATACCGTTCAATACCCACAAGAACGGCGGCACATAGCAATTCGGTCATTCCTTATTTGTCCCAGAACAAGTGAAGCAGGAACTAAAAGACAATTTTCATATCTAGAACTTTTTATGCTGTCTTGTTTTATGCCGAAAGCTTTGCTACTCGTAACCTCGAAGAAGGCGCTACAATTATTATTATTATTATTAAATTTCTGGGACAAGAAACTAAGAACAATTCAAGAATTTGATCCATTTCACCATTTTATTACAGACAGCAATTGTGTTGTGTCATTACACTTTAAATATAAGAGAACTTGGCGCTATTGTTTAAAACAACAATTTTGAGTAGCATCAATAATATCTTGGAGAAAGCCATTTACTGTTTGCCTTAAGCAAATAAATGACAGATTAATAATTAAAGCCACTAAAATTATTACGGCGAAGGTTGCCGACATTCCCTGAAATGTCGCAGAGGAAAAGGACGTAATTGGAGATTTTGAAATAATCCCTCCATTCTTCATATATTATTAAATGATCCCCCTAATCCCACCAATGTCTGTCAAGTCCACAAGGTCAAGGTCAGAACCCTCCAACCGCAAGAAGCCGATGCTTCACCGGTCAGCATCTCCACTTTGTTTGTGAGGGACCCGAGTTCGGCTGCCTCATCTGTAAAACTATTCATCCCCAGAATCCAATTTCCTAGATGCTCTGTGCGTATGCACTTACGAGACGAACCAATAAAAATGAAACCTTGAAAATGCTTTAAAATGCGTAAATACAGTCGCTGGTGAGATAGTCGAAAATGCTCAGGCGGTTCCATGGAGTGCGGTCGCCTGACCAATGGCTGTCCGGCGTGGGGGGGGGTGTTTTATAATTTCATACAAACGATGAACCTACACGACAAGCATCCACCGGTTGGTGGGTCGGGGTTCCATCGACGGTTGTGGCTGTTGCATCGCAGTCGGATAACATTCTCCAGGTCTTCCTTCCTAACCTCGGTCGAGGTGGAGGTGAAGCTGGGGTTGAAATATCGACCAGGGGGGCAGCTGGCGATGGAGACGGCCACGGTCGCGCCTACAGCGTCGTCGTGAGTCTCCAGTAAGTAGAAAAACTGCACACCGCCTTCCAGAAACTGTGGAAGCTGAGGACAGTGGAGGACTGAAAAAAAGGGCGTCTTTTTGACAGTGACACAGTCGCGATTCCCAACAACGTCCATTGTTTGCATTGGAATTTCGGAGAGCATTGTTATAGGGGGCCCCATCCGGCGCCAAGATTAAAGCTCCAATCAATATTTATCCAATGGCACTTCGATAAATCCAATGAAATGGCGGCTAGTGGTCACGTGATGTCTCTGTGGCTCCCTAACCCGTGCGCCGTATCGATTAAACCACACCTGAAATGCTCTACGCAGGTCTTTAAGGTCTTTAACTAAACTACAGACATGCGTATCCAGCTGCAGAACCAATAGATCAAGAAAGCGACAACGCATTCACAGCTTGGGGTCGAATGACGCCTCGCTTGTTTAAAGTAACGTGGGCACTTTTTTAGAAATTAATTCACGGAAAGTGTCCAATACACAAAGACCATTAGGGATTGTGCTAGTGATGAACTGGAACTGCTAATTAGTCGTATTAAATTTGCGTTTATTTGAAGAGTCTGGATGTTGATGCAAGTAAGCAGGAATCCATCTGATGAGTGGGGTTAACTGAACCACAGAACGCGCGGTCGTTTCAGCTGGAATGGAACTCAAAAGGTGACCTTGAGAGTGACTCACTGATGTACTCAAACATCAAGCCCTTGATCCAGCCGTTGTGGGGATTGCTGTCGGTGAGGTGGTGCCTCGAGTCGCCCAGGTGGATGTTCATCTCGACGTCCACCGACGTGAAGTTGTACACCGGACCCAGCGTCAGCGGTGCGCCATCCAGGGGGCCGGTTACTATGGAAACGCGATCGCCGTTGCTATGCCAACCGGTCACCCCGTCGCTCTGGGCGGCAGGACAGACCTCGAGACCCACCGGGCGTCTTTGGGCGAGGCTGGGTTCGTCGGGGGATGTGGTGACGGTGGAGGAGGAGGAGGAGGAGGAGGAGGAGGAGGAGGAGATGTCTAGACGGAGGAAGTCGGTCAGACAGGGTTTCCCCAGAGACCCCTCGGGGCATTGGAAGGAGGCTGGGGATGCCTCAAGAAGGCCTCCCTTGGGGAGCGGGCTTTCCGCCAGCATTGAGTCTGCTGTGGCGAAGGCGTCGTCATCAGCTTGAGAAGAAAACACACAAAGTGGGACGTCATCATCTCGTTAACCGAGTGGGGTCGGTTTTTAGAAGACCATTTTTATCGGGATCTCCAATGACGTCCTTTTCTCATGCGACATTTCAGGAAATATCGGCAGCCTTCTCCGTACATTTCTTAAAAATAATAATTTAACTGACTTTATTTATTTATTTATCCATCATTTATTTGCTTAACGCAAACAGTAAATGGCTTTCTCCAAGATATTATTGATGCTACTCAAAATTGTTGTTTTAAACAATAGCGCCAAGTTCTCTTATATTTAAAGTGTAATGACACAACACAATTGCTGTCTGTAATAAAATGGTCAAATAGATCAAATTGTTGAATTGTTCTTAGTTTCCTGTCCCAGAAATTTAATAATAATTATAATAATTGTAGCGGCTTCTTGGAGGTCACGAGTAGCAAAGCTTTCGGCATAAAACAAGACAGCATAAAAAGTTCTAGATATGAAAATTGTCTTTTAGTTCCTGCTTCACCTGTTCTGGGACAAATAAGGAATGACCGAATCGCTGTGCCGCCGTTCTTGTGGGCATTGAACGGTGTTGCCTACGCATTCGTCGAAGAGATTTACACTTGGATAAACTTGAAAAGAGTGGATTGGACGGTCCCATTTGATGCATTCAACAGAAGACCATTCTCCGAAGACCACTCGAGTACCTCAGTGACTGCCTGGCATGGCATACAGTCAAGTCATCCGCGTATTTTATAAGTGTCACGGCTTTATGGGACCGAATGCTCGACGTGTAATAGTTAAAAAGGAATGGAGATAGCACAGCGCATTCCTATACAACCTCTTCTACCCTCTCATCCTTCTCGGAAAGTTCTTTCGTCGTCATTTCTAGACCGATAAATAGTCATTACAGTAATTATTTGACGAATTATTTAATTCAAATACACTTGTTTTCATCTTTGAGATTTCAAGAGACCTATCCTACTCCCTCAACTCTTCTTTGGGAGATCAAGCAAACGCGACAACGTGTGCCCCCGTTTTCAAACTCCGTGAGGAAAAGTCTAGTCTAGACTTTGAAGGGCGTTTCTTAACATGTTCGACAAATCTCATTGGCCGCCGTGCATCACCCAACTCTCAACCAATCAGCACAGAGGCCCCTCTAAATCAGTTGGCTGTTCATGACGTCTTCGTGAAACAACGACTGCTGTCCTTGAAGACCTCGATTGTTAAAAGTTTATTTGCATAATCTCTATCTTTGAGATAGCCTCACAGAAAATAGTCAAACGGCTACTTTGGCGGTCAAATTGCTTCAGACTTTCGTTCGCAGTGTGGCATATCGCGCTGTCGTGTTGCAATAGATAATTCATCATAGATAAATAGTATACCCTTCACTAAAGATATCCATAAACAGATGATGATGGTTAATTCGAAGTTGGTGTTCAATTTGAATTTTAAAAAGAAACGCGAACTTGTGATCTCTCTCAGCCCCCTGTTCTAGTGTCTCAATGTAAACCACTTCGACCAGCTTCACAGTCTAATCACCACAAGAACGGCCGCTAAAATATCCACCATCTCTCTTTCTACGAGACCGAGATAGGGAGAACTGGGAGTCGAACCGGGAACTCTCACCGACAGAGCACGAGAGGATGCTAATCGCGCAGCTTGTTTTTTCTCCTGTCAACAGAACTCCAGCGGTGATTCCATAATTAAACATCATTCAACCAGGGTTATACTCCTTCCTACTCGTATATTAACTGACCCCTCCCATCCCCTCTATTCCAGCGTGTCTAAATGCAAATCTATTCAACCAATGCAAAGGCAATATCGTTCAATACCTACCAGAACGACAGATTATCGCATTTGGGATATTCCTTATTTGTCCCGATTTTTAGTTTCACCAGAACAGATGAAATAGGTGCTCAGAGACTTGTAACTTTCTAACGCCAAGTGTTGGTGTCCCTGACTCTAATAAAGCGATTACTTCAGTTGCTCTAATTAATCTGGGCAGATCTGGCACAGATGCCATCATCCATCCATCCATCCATCTAGTTTTTTGATTGAATCATAAAATATTCGCATTCTGTCCGACCGGTGTGTGTGTGTGTCATGGTTGGAGGGGGGGGGGTTAACTGATTTGCGTTGTTTAGTGCTTTTTCAAAACGGATTTTCAGCGGCCACAACAAGACAGCGTCAATCATTGCACAGTTTGTTTAAATTCGCGACCACAATGTCCAAGAAATGCCGGTATTCCTGCAACATTTGACTGCACATACTGTACTACAAGCCCACGTAAATTGACCGATTAATTTGGCTGGCACGAGTTCAAACAGACTCCTATGGTTTTTATCAGACGAGAGATTAATAAAATGAATCTGGCATGCGCTGGGATGACCTTCGTGTCTCTCGCATGGTTGATCAAGCATGTGCAGACAATGTCTTGATGTCTAACCTGGGGGCAAGTGGTAGTGCATTGTAGGTAGGCTTCACCAACACCACAATTGAAAACAAATCCTAACCACATAAGAGAATTTCACAAAATCTTGTGTTCTTGCTAATTCAGTTCCCACACTCAGAACCACCCGTAGATTAAGCGTGTCGGCGCGTGGCAAAAATCGATGATTTATCGATTTTGTCTGGTCGTAAACAAAACGCCTAATTGTGCTATATTTAGTAGCCATTTTTTAAAGTAAAACGATACTTAGATTCATTATGGTAATTAAGCCAGCATCATATTTTTTTAATTCAAAATGACATTTAAAGAGGATTGATAATACAACGACAGTCATCAGAATGATTTAATTTGATCTACAAAGGCACAATATGTTAAATGGCTCGAACAAGATGGCAAACATTTGTGTTTTAATCGTCATAATATAATTGGAAAGACAGTTTTTATCGCGAAGATGTGAATTTATGCGTCCTCAAACACACAAATTCGTATCGGGTTTCTTAACGGCCAGTGGCGATTAACCGAGAATCATAATTTATCCGTGAGGTGATTCAATTTATTATATACACACGATTGACCAACTTTCACGTCAGTAGGATGTCAAAGTTGGAACAGTCAGCGCCTTTCCTCGATGGAATTTCCATCTAGATTCCCAATCAATTGTTCCGCTGTAGTAAGAATCCGGGTTCGACCCCCAGAGACACTCCCACCCGCTACTGTGGCAGCTTATCTTAATCGGTCCAGAATTACTCGAAAACCTCCAAAGCGGCAATACGCTTTCTAGTCACATCTTGTTATTGAAACGGTGAACGTTTTCAATCAGGAAACAGACTTTTTGCAACATATGTCAGCTTCAGAAATTGTCACCCTCCCCTCAAGAGAATCACCATCCATTAGATACACAATGAAAACGCACTATTTAGAACTACCACTGAAAGAATCGCGTTAGATTTAGAGTCGCTGGGTGCTGGTTCACACACACACACAAAAACCCCTTCGACCAATCACCGTCGATTAAAATGGCATCCATTTGAGTACTCTAAGTTGCGTCACGCCAAGGCTGAGGGGACTTGCATGCAAAGGAACCCCCTGTCGTGTGACTAGACAACCGGGTTTGGTTACAGACGCCTTGTGGGCAGTTCAAACATTGGCCAGGTCTTTGTCGGTGACTAAATCACTCGCCCTATAGTTAACAATTCACCTCCGGTTTTGACAGACCTCCGGTGTGCAAAATGTCCGTAAAAATAATGTCCTTTCAAGTGGATTTACGATAAAATCAACCCAAGACGCCATGTATTCCCGATAGCAATGCTATACCGCTGAATTCCCAAAAGAAGGACTGCTGCATATCGCTGCAATTCTGTCAATTCCAATTTTTCCCGATTTTAAGTTTCACCACAACGGGTAACGGAAGAACTCAGATATCGTTTTCGTACAAGCAGCATTTAAACTTTGTTAAGATATCTTTCCAATCTGTAAATCCATTCATTGGTCTAATCTGCACCCGACTGCCTATTTTATAGAGCCGATTTAAATCGTTGAGGAGGAGGAAATTTGACGCTGGAGACATCTATCAGCGCAAACACACCCCTGGGAACAAAATTATCATTTTCTTCAATACATAAAAGCAAAAAATTGCTGTTGAAACACGAAAAACGGGGCATGAGACGCTTAGACCCATTCAAGTGTTGAATTAGTAGGGGGAGGTAAAATGATCTGACACATTTGAACTTTTAATAAAAACAAATTAGAATAAAAAAATATAAAGAGGGTTTAATTTTCCAAATTCACATGCGATGCAAACGTGTTTTGTGTTGTTTCTTAAAACACAAATAGATAGGACAGGTCAGCATCGCGCTTTCATTGGATAAACGTCAAAATGCGAATCTCTTCGACAAACGCGTAGACAATGCCGTTCTGAACCTATCGCAATTCGACCATTCCTTATTCGCCCGAATAGGTGAAGCTGGAACAGTCAATCTTTGTTTTACTTGAATATTCAATAAATCGCGTCTTTATCCCACTGATCGTGAATTGAAAGTTGCAATTATCGATATCCCAACAGGTTAGTAAAAATATCGATAATGAGCTCGCGTGAACCCTTTAGAGCTGGAGATTGCGTTTTGATAGAGGCATTTATGATGAAATGTTATACTTTTATCCAACAATTCAACCGACATAAAAATGCCGTTTAAGAGGGGTGGGTGCAGGGTATCCGTGCACGCACGCACACACACGCGCGCAACTCAAAGATTCTGTGTGAAAAGGCAGCAGTGGCCCCGAAATTCTTTCTTTCGCACAGCGGTCGGGCTGTGCTCGCTGGTTTGTCCTTAAATCAGGGACCAACGATTACGCGCCTACGAGGCTGAACACATGACACCAAACGACAAGAACAAACTCAGAAAGCTGTTCTGCGCACAACTTAATGATTATATTCTGTCTGCGGTCGAATTGCTGGGAGGATTCAGGCGAGGTGCTGCTTTACGAAGCCCCTCAAAGTCACGAGCATTTCACCAGCGCCACTGCGAATTTGAAATTGAAGTAGTGTGATTGAATCGTTTTGGCTACACATCCCTAGTACCACAAACACCGCTCGTTCGAAGCTTAAAATTCATAAATATGAAATAAGTGGGCGGGTGGCATCGGAAAGGAGTGAATTTTGGGGTTTATAGAACCGAAATGTGATTGACAGAACTCCGAGTTAGAGTCCGTCTTGAAAAAACAGCAAAACCTCGCAGAAAGTCGCGAAAACAGAGACGGTGCGACGCTCCCTGCACGTGATTCTGGGGCGAAAATCGATAGTGGTGTGCTGGCGGTTATGTCGCGACACAACAAACCACACCCCCATTTCTCCGGAGTTGCACCCAAATTCGAACCCAGGACACGCAACGGTGGCTTCAGTTGCATCAGGAATCGCACACAAATGAGTGCACATCTATATAATGCGGGCTACGATCTATCTACCCCCTAAAAGTGGCTGATTGTGTCGAAAGGCAAATTTAATCTTGGAAGGTGCCAATTTCTCGGGTTTCAATGCCTATTTCCTATAGTCAGAATAAGATCGAAATGCATACAAAATTCAAATTAAACTAAACAGAATCATCATCTATTTATTGATAAAAGGTCCACCGCGTGCACGCTTAGAGGCTTGAACTTTTCTGATAGGATATCCCCTCTTTTTAAATATTGCGTGTCATTCGGCGCCAATTAGGCCGAAATGTAATTTAAAATTTCGAAACAAAAAGCCTGCGTGCGTGGCGATTTGTAATATATTGGTGGTTTTCCATCCAAATCCGTGTATAATTTTAATTTGAAAAGGAAACTCTAATTGAAAGACCTTACTCAAGCCGTCCCAAGCATAAATAAGGTTGACCTTGGTCGCCTTGTCATAATAACGATCCGTATTATTGGTTCGACAGATCGCAAACGGATCTACCGCATTGAGCATTACTGTTGGTGGATTTCGCCTTAAATTAAACAACTTTAAGTATAAATACAATGGAATTGCGAAGCTGGTGAGAAAGCAACGGAGATCCAAATTTCCGGTTACAACACGCTCTCAAGATCGTCACCGAAAGCAAGTCACCCAAGATGCATTGTCTCGGTACCTCGGGTTTGTGATTGTTAAGAATGCGGGGAAAGGCTTTCGTGAGGGTATCGTGAGAACATGTGCAATCGTTTAAGAACGCCTGAAATATACCCCTTGAGTTTGTGGTTTCAGTTCAGTCGCGTCGGTTTATTAACATTAACAGCTATTCCATAATTACGGCCCCAATTCGCATTATAAACTCGTTATCTTCTTTGTACACTAATTTTTTTGCTTTGAATCAAAAAACAAACCCAGGTTAGCGCGACATTATTAATTGAATAGTCTATAAATTGCGGGTTTTAATCGTGCGCACATGAAGTGAAAGTTGGAAAAAATCGATATCCAAAAAATTAAGATGAAAAATCGATATCGAATGCCCGCGGACCCCTTAACCCTGGACATTGCGTTTTGATAAAGGCATTGATGATAAAATATAACGATTTACTCCAATAATTTAACAGACTTTCATAATAATCTTAGATTGGTATTATTAGGAAGCATTGATTCAGGATTAGGGAATAAATGTGTTCTTTTTTTTCCGGTATTGAAATCACATTTTACAATCATACAAAAATAATATTTTTACTAAATGAAACAGGTACTAAATTTTAGGTAAAATCTTACCTTTTTCGGCTCGGTAGAGTTGACCGGCATCTCTCAGTCGAATTAGAATTCCGAGACCTTCCTGTGGTGCAGCAATCGAAAAGACACCTGGGAGACCCCAGCCGGAGCAGTGTTCATCGAGGGAGTCAGACTTCCATTCAGGTGTTTTAATGGATTGAATATAGTCAAAAGTTGATAGATATCCTCCTGCATGTTCGTCATCAAATACAACAAGCTCGTGAAATGCATTCAGGTGTGCTAAACGGTGATGTTGAATGTATACACTACGAAATCGATGACTAACTTTTTTTAATACATGAAAATTCAACGTAAAGTGCTGGTCGTGCGGTACCTTTCTCTTCTATATCAGAACACCTCAAATGTAGTGCTGACAAAGAAAGATCATGTGAGGGGCGCACTTGTGTTGTACATTGCTCCCGCCCAGTACATAGGGAAGATAAGAAATAGGTCGATTCACTCCAGCATTCCGAATCGGATTGGTTATTGTTATGACACACGTGACCAAAAGATCCAAATAATGCTGATTGTATCAATATGAATTTGTCTGTACTGCAAGCAATGTTGAGAATGTCGTCATAGCATGCAGTAACTGACTCTAAAGAAAAACTAAATTAAAAAAGTTAAATTTACCTGAAACAACGGTTTTAAAATGAAATGCGTGAAAAACTAAGAATAACACATAACATATATTCGGTATCATCTTTGGATTTTATAAAACTGCATCAAAGAGAAAACCCCATCCCAAGGTTAATTTTGTAAATGCGTGTTCGTTATTTTGGTCTACATGTAATGCCGTAAAACAACTTGAAATAACTTCTAAACTAAACGGCTTTAATTACCTAAAAATAAAATTAAATCCAATTTTTTCTATTTGTATAATTTGATATGCATAGTAATTCGATACTTAAACTGTTTTGATAATAAACGAATATACGTAATTCGGTTTCATTTCTTGGGATTCAATCAACCTGATTGTATGTTTTTGAAGGGGTTCATCGTATTTATTTATTCGTTAAACGTTGTTTTATGTTTTGTTTGTCATTATGATGACGGAAGAGCCGGCATCCCGTCAATGTACCCACACTTTCCAATTAACGAAAACTAACAAATGTTCTGTGACCTAATTCGTTTCATCGCGAAAACCAGAAGACCTGATAAAACTCCCAAATTTGGAATTAAGTTACAACTTACAGGCATAAAAGGCGCAGGCTTAAATAAAATGGCAATATTTATGCCAAATCTAGAAATTTACCAACAGAACCTCGATAAAACACTCTATAACCCGATTGAAGCCGCCTTGTGAAGCATAATTTAAAGTATTTGAATTCGACTTCGTGTGGGTCAAAATTTTCCATAAAAATAAAGGATCTCTGTTATTAAATATCGAAGTGCCTGGAGGCAAATAAGTTTTTTTCCAAGAAAACATTTTATGATTGCCAATATAATAGATGTGTGTACGTAATAATTGTAGGGGCTTTATTGAGGTCACATGGACCAACACTTTCAGCATAAAACAAGGCGGTTTAACAAGTATGAGATATGTCAATTGTCTCTTAGTTCCTGCTTCGCCTGTTCTGGTTAAACTAAAAATCGGGATATAAAAGGAATGACCGAATTGCGATATGCGCCGTTCTTGTGGGTATTGAACGGTATAGCCTACGCATTGGTCGAAGAGATTTACATTTAGGATCGTCGTATTCTGTCGAACAGGACCAGCCTGGTAGCCAACGCTTATCGTCGTAAGGTGGTGGAGGATGAGTACGGTAACCGAGAAGTTAATGCAGGAAACTGCCTCCACACCCTTTCCCAGATTTACATTTAGACAAACTGGAATAGAGGGGATGAGAGGAGTCACTTAAAATACGAGCAGCGATTAGTAAACAATTATTGAAGTAGCGTTGATTGATGATTTCTTGAATGGAGAGAATAGGCAGGCCACTAGAAAACGAGAAGTGATTGAGAAGCACCACCTCTCTAAATTAGATGACACGCTTAAAGCTGCCGATAACCCTCTTCAGTTTGCTTATAAATCAAATCGAAGCACTCCGGACGCCGTGGCTACGTTATCGCACACCCTCTTCACTTGATGCCGGAGCGAAAGCCGTCAAGGGAGTTTTCTTGGACTTCTCCTCTGCTTTCAACACTATCTCACGCTCCCGCATCCTTTCTCGACAATGTGAAGATGGCGTTGAAGGATGGTTGATTAATTGGCTTCAAAACTATTTTTCTAGTCGACGTCAACATGTCAGAGTCGGAAATGAAGCCTCCACCTCCTTGCCAAATAACTGCGGTGTACTACAAGGCGCTGTGCTATCTTCCTTCCTTTTCAACTATTGCACGTCGAGCCTTCGGTCCTCTAACGACGTGACACTTATAAAATACGACGATGACTTGACCTTATGCCATGCATGCAAGACGGATGGTGATTCTCAACAGCTCGGGCAGACAGTCACTGAGGTCACCTCTGCTTTCAACACTATCTCACGCTCCCGCATTCTTTCTCAACTATATGGTTGATTAATTGGCTGCAAAATTATTTCTCTTACCGACGCCATCGCCTAACAGTCGGAAATTAAGCCTCATTCTCCTTGTCAGATAATTGCGGTGTACTACAAGGCGCTGTGCTATCTCCCTTCCTTTTCAACTATTACACGTCTAGCCTTCGGTCCCCTAACGACGTGACACTAATAAAATACGCGGATGACTTGACTTTATGCCATGCCTGCAAGACAAATGGTGATTCTCAACAGCTCGGGCAGGCAGTCACTGAGGTACTCGAGTGGTCTTCGGAGAATGGTCTTCTGCTGAATGCATCAAATAGCATCTCCATTTCTTTTTCCCTGAAATCTCCTCACTCCATAATTTCACCTCGAACTCAAAATCTAAATTCCTCGGCGTTATTTTTAATAGTCGGTTATTATGGAGTGATCATATGGATGCCGTCTTTGATAAATGCCGTCGACTCTGCTTCCTAGTTCGTCGGTTCAGCAGACTTGGCTTAAGCTCTAGCCACATAACAATATTTGTCGATGCCTGTTTAATTCGCCTTATTGTATATTGTTCTCCAATAATTTTCCCCGGCCTTTTTAAAATAATCTCTTTTTATAGTGGTCTGCCTATTTTCTCTATTCAAGAAATCATCGTTTAACGCCACTTCAATAATTGTTCACTAATCGCTGCTCATATTTTAAGTGACCCCTCCCATTCACTCTATCCCAGTTTATCTGAATGTAAATCTCTTCGACCAATGCGTAGACTATACCGTTCAATACCAACAAGAACGGCGGCATATCGCAATTCGGTCGTTCCTTATTTGTCCCGATTTTAAGTATCACCATAGCAGGTGAAACAAAAACTAAAAGACAATTTTCACATCTAATACTTGTCATATTACCTATTTTTACTGCTGAACGTTTTGGTCCTCGTGACCTCAATAAAGCCACTACAATTATTATTAGATGCATTCAACAGAAGACCACTAGATTACCTCAGTTACTGCCTGCCCGAGCTTTTGAGAATCGCCATTCGTATTTCAGGCATGGCATAAAGTCATCATCATCATAACTAAAAAACATAACAAAACGTTACACGAATAAACCTTAATACGATGAACCGCCTTCAAAAACTTACACTCGGGTTTATTTAATCCCAAAAAAATCATCATATTACATTCGTTTATTATCAAAACAGTTAAATTATCGAATCACTATTCAAATAAAATTATACAAATAGAATAAAGTGTTATTTAATGTTATTTGTAGGTTATTAAAGCCGTTTATTTTAGAAGTCATTTCAAGTTGTTTTACGGTATTAAATGGAGACCACAAATTAGTATTTTGTTAAGGTCCAACAGATAATGGATTTAAAGATAGAGAAGAATGTACACAATACCGTGTTTGTCAAGGTACTAATCTAAATAGTTTGATCCGCCCGTGAAGACCACAGACAGACTTCGAGACACAACTCTTTAGTGACGCCTTAATGAATTGTTTCCAACGTTTCGGACCAGAAACATTGACATAATACCAAAAGTGAGTTTCATTACCCAGTCTTGACAACAAAATTCCATTGGTCCATTCGAATGCCATGAATTCAAGAGGCAAGTTAATGAAAGGCCACACTGACACCGACCTGATTTAAACAAAACTCCACGAGTTGGTTTCCATGAATTTATTGGTCTCTGTGATTCAACGCATCACGCACAGATGCTCGAAGTTGTGAAGTAATGACAGCGAGAGTTCTTCTTTTAAACAAAACCAATCAGTGTGGCCGCACGGCGGTGGTGGTGGGCTGCTGGGGAGATGCCACGGCCGCGGCCGCTGTGGAGGAGGAAGCGGAGGCTGCAGCGGTTGCAGTCTCTGGGTTCACGAGGGGGACGGGTTGCCGGTTGGGCGCACGCTGGGCCTTTCGCGATCGACCCCCAACCGCTGGGGCAGCAAGGACGGGCTGATAGGGTGCAATATGGCTCACCGTTCCTAAAATTTGATTGGTCAGCAGTTAAACGGATGTCCAGGGGATAATATGCGATTTTACGAGAACCGCCCAGAGACTGCAACAACAACAACAACACCCCAGCATTGCTCCTTTGGAAGTGCGAATGGTTGCCGCCTACGCGTGTCGATCGAAGGTGCGGTTTCCACGTCCGCTTTGACGATGCTGATCCACGTGTTCAGGTGTCTACTAGCCTGACAACGAAAACAACACAATGGCGGCGGAAGATAGAGGCTTTGAAGCTCTGTCGCTGGGCGACGCAGAACATGGTCGAATACCTCAAGGTCAGGTTTCACAGCCGCAGGTAACCTGGACGAGTGTTTTGTAGAGTCGTTAGCAACCCTAATTGGACAACTCACCCACAGCCTTTGTTTTTCCCTCGCGAAAGATGAGACGAACTCCATTCCTGAGGTACTCGGGGTGGCTGATGAATTCGAAGTGAACCTCCGACTTGTCGCCTGTGCGTAGACGTTCCTCGCCCTCGCCCTTCCCGATGCTGAGGATCGTCGCCGTCTGTCGCACGGGACCAGCGTGCACCATCGCCTGGTAACCAACGCTGATCGTCGTCGGGTGGTGGAGGATGAGTACGGTGGCCGTGAAGTTCATGCAGGAGACGGCTTCCACGCCCTTTCCCAGCATAACCATGCCCTAGACGGACATCAACCAATGGAAACAGTGTCAACCTTAATCTCGTGTGTCTATCTGCCACGCCATTGGCTAACGAGCATCAACATGGGTTAGTAACAAACCAATGGCAGCAATTGATTTGCTGGTTTGTCCTTAAACCAGGGACCAACGATTACGCACCTACGAGGCTGAACACATGCCCTAGACGGACATCAACCAATGGAAACAGTGTCAACCGTAAACGAATCTCAGTTAAAGAACACCGTCGCTGATGACATCATGTCCACACTGATTAGTGGCGTGCGCTTGTAATCTAGCAACCTGGAGGCCGGGTGGCGGAAACTGTCTCGCGCGCGTTATGGACAAGGCCTTCTATGGCCGCCATTACCTCGTTGTTATTTCCTCCATTCTTGTTAAACATTAAATGCTGAAAGTTCTGGTCTTTGTGACCTTAATAAAGCGTAAAAATTATTATTATTATTATTATTAGCCTTCAATTAGCAATTCATCATTACTTTCCATCACTTAATATCGACGAATATGACTGGGTGATCAACCCGTTTGGAAGCAACGAGACATCAAATCTTTCGTGTCAAGAGGAAGAAGAGCTGATCGAATTGAGAAATGACAAATTCCATCGACTGGGATTCGCCGAAAAAAGTTTGGACGAATTTTGGCTCTCCTTGAAGCAGTTGTTTCCAGCTCTCAGTTTGAAAGCAGTCAAAATCCTTTTGCCGTTCGTGTCTTCATGGTGTTGTGAATTTGGATTTTCAGCTTTGACTGAAATCAAATCAAAAAAGAGAGCGCGACTCCTTCGACTTGACGACGAAATGCGTGTTTGTTTGTCAACATTAGAGCCCCGTTTGAATATTATTTGCTCTCGAAAGCAAGCCCACCCATCGCATTAGAAATAAACACGTTGGAAAATAATTTAAACAATTTGTTTTTTACTCAAGGTGTGTCGCGTAACTTTTCAGATAGCCCTAGTGTGTCGCGAGTGAAAAATTTGGAGTAACACTGCCCTAGACGGACATCAACCAATGGAAACAGTGTCAACCTTAATCTCGTGTGTCTATCTGCCACGCCATTGGCTAACGAGCATCAACATGAGCTAGTAACAAACCAATGGCAGCAATTGATCGGCTGGTTTGTCCTTAAACCAGGGACCAACGATTACGCGCCTACGAGGCTGAACACATGACACCAAACGACAAGAACAAACTCAGAAAGCTGTTCTGCGCACAACTTAATGATTATATTCTGTCTGCGGTCGAATTGCTGGGAGGATTCATGCGAGGTGCTGCTTTACGAAGCCCCTCAAAGTCACGAGCATTTCACCAGCGCCACTTCGAATTTTAAATTGAAGTAGTGTGATTGAATCGTTTTGACTACACCTCCCTAGTACCACAAACACCGCTCGTATGAAGCTTAAAATTTATAAATATATAGGGATTATGAAATGGGTGGGCAGGTTGCATCGGTAAGCAGTCCATTTTGGGGGGTTATAGAACCGAAATGTGATTGGCAGAACTCCGAGAAACGCAAGAGCGCCAAAATGCATTTTCCCCCCGAAAACAGAGACGGCGCGGCAGCATGAGATACCGTTCCCTGACATTGATTGGCTATGATCTAGTGTCTATCTGCTACGCCATTGGCTAACCCTTGACGAGCATCAACCAATGGCAGCACTTGATTGGCTATGCTCGGCGCAAAATGAAGGCCACTCACCCTCCGAAGCTGACATCCCTTCGGCCGCTTGAGGGAGAAGGAGGCCGTCTGGCCGGCCTGCACCGAGGCAACAGGCAGCCGCTTCCTCTGGACACTCTTCACGAGGGCGGGGAAGAATCTGCCCGAGATGTCGGGGCCCAGCTGGAGGGTTTCGTTGACGCGGATGACGCCGCGAAGACAAGTGCCCGAGACAATGGCGCCGACACCGGGGACAGTGAAGAGCTCGTCGATCTGGAACTCGGCGGGGGCGTCGACTGGATACTGCGGCGTCGCCGAAGTCGTAGTGTGGGGGGTGGCGAGGAGGTTGAGGAAGCAGGTCAGGAGGTCAATGTTGGAGCCCGTCACGTTGGAGATCAGGAAGACGGGGCACATTCGCTCGGAGGTGAAGTTGGTGGCACTGACTATCACGTCGTCTCTAGAGCAAGGCGGGCGTGGAAGTCATTTTCCGCCTCATTGAGATCACGAACACCCAACATTTGGGCATTCATATTGACAACAACAGAAAACACTGACATTGGAAGAAATGAAGGCTCCCTTCTTTTCCATTTTAAAATTTAGAGTGGCCACGCGAGCGCGTTATAATCGATTGACCAATCCAAGTATCGAATGCGTACTTGATCAATAAAAGACATGATGTTGGTAATTAACTTAGACGATACCTACACTCGTGACATGTTGCATGATCACGAAAACCAAATTCGCGAAGCGATCGAACAAGCATTTCAAGAATGCATAATAAAATTTGAGTTGGCCTCGCATGACAGCCAATTAGAAACACACCAGAGTGACTTGGTAGCGCATAAAAAAATCTTCCGACTGCACGTCGAAGACACCAGGAGATTGGAATGGTTTTTACGACGAATCCTAAACGCGGACCTGCGCGACCGGCTATCAATCAATGCAATCACCTTTTACTAGTGTTCCAACTGAGATAGCACGTCCAATACTACTTTCATTACATGAGTAGCGAAAAGCCAGGAAAAAAACAACCACCAATTGTCTCTTATTATCTTAAAACACGAGGTAAAACACCATCCGGCCACAGAAATATCAGACGGCTTCAGGGATACTACGAATCGCAGGCACACAAGCAGCTCTTACGGTGTTGAACACGTGAATGGTTGTGGCGAAAGACAAGGCGCCGGTTTATAAGCTCTGAGACAAGCCCTTTCGCGGCAATGCCTTAACGAGCAGGTGGGTCGCATACACCATTTCGAGGGTCACATTCGTGTCAGAAGTAACGAACCTTACGTCACACACGACTGCCTCGACCCTTTCCTCAAATGCTTGGTATAACGTCTACGTTTCCTATGGACATCCGGCTCTGTGAACACTTCTTTGATGCAAACGCGCATCCGCTGACGCTTCCATGTCCCAACTAATTTCGGAACTGATCTAACCCTCGCCTATCACCAAGACCATCCTCTCCACGAGCACTGAGGACAGTGCTACACCTGAGAAGGGGGTAATGTAACGCCCCAGTGTTTTACCAGGACATCGCGCGGGATATGAAGGACGCACAATGTCTACGGCGCGCCAATAGGACGCCATCTCGTGTCAACCACCTTAAGACGGGGTGGCCGTTTTCTATGACGGTGAAAACTGTTAATCTGGTTCGTCTAGAGTGAGGCCAAACACTCTCCCCTCCAATACAGGATGCCTCACACTGGATCACACAAGGACACAGCCGCCTTCATCCACAGTCGCCGAGACTTGAGCAACGTCCTCCACTCTCAAACTCATGGACCAGCATCGGAGATTTCCCGTTATAAAGATCCATCCCAAGTCTATATAACATCTCCATCTATTTATAACTGTTTGTCTCATTATATCCATTCAAAGACAAGGCGGCGGTTTATAAGCTTGGAGACAATCTCTTTCGCGGCAATGCCTTATCCGATAAGGCTTATCGAGTGGGTGGGTCGCAGCGAATATCTAAAGGCAGGGAGATCTGGTCCGTGTGGTGAAGGTCGTCCATCGGTTGCCGCTTTCCAGATGGGACGAAAGAGATTCCCACGCAACCGTAGCCATGTTATGAGCAGGCTTGAGGCACAACAAAAACGGGCTTATGTTGGGGTCAAATTGGAGACGAAACGCTGGTTGAGGGTGTATGGACCAATAAGAGACACGACTTATGAAACGGCCAATCAGGAAGAAGTGAATAAGACCAATCACAAGACGGTGAAATCGCTGAATATCACAGCCCAAATACAATATCTTAAAGGGCAATGAATGAGACAGCAAACGACAACAACCCTCACTTGGTCGACACCAGGACGGGCATCTTTCGACAGCCCGGAGACTTTAATATCCGAAAGAGGAGACTGAGGGTCTCGCTGAGCACATTGGAGGGACACATGTCGACCTTGGTGACGATGACGAAGACTGGCACGGAGAGAGCCAGGGCCAACCCCAGATGCTCCTTCGTCATGCCGATGACGCCCGCGTTGGCACCGACCATCAGCATGACGAAGTCGGGCGCGAAGCCAGTCAGACCGAACACCGTCGTCTTCAGGTAGCGCTCGTGGCCCGCCAAATCGATAAACGTGATCACCTGAAAGGAGGAGGAGCACGCAGTAGTGCAAGCGACAACTACTCATGGGAATAATAGTAGTAGTAGTAATGCAATTCTCGAACATTTCAACACATTTCAAGTCGGAGTGAAGGGGGAAAACGACTTCGAGAGAGCATTCCAAGTATTCGATCATTGGTGTCTGCGACGAATCCCGAAAGGGAGAGGGACCTAACAAAGTCTCGGCATGCTCTCAATACCACTCCATCTCAATATACCTCCACGATTCACGGGCCATACTAGCCGGTGGGACAAATGCGTGTCGGATCGAAAGTATTCAACGTATCCTGAAAGGGGACTGGCGTGAAATGAGGCTTAGCCGTAGAAACGCGGAGAAGCCTTGGTTTGACCAAGTTCTACGACGGCCAGAGGCAGCTTATCAACCACCACTATCTTTCGCTGCCAAAGTCCACATTGTTTTCCTAGTCGGGCCGGTGGACACCTAAGATCGTGGATCCGAATCGTCAAAGTGGACGTGAAGCGCACAGGGCTAGAGAATGTCGCTGGAAACAGAACTGGATCACAATCTGGCTGCCCCCGATTGACGCGCGTGGGAAGCTACGATTCGCGACATCTACGAATCTTCCAATGAAGAACATAATCCACCATTTGTCCGAGAGTTTAGTGGTGGTTTGTACACGGTTACCCCCCCCCTAGCTGGGTTGAGACCAGGATCCGCACATCCTCCTTTCGAGAGAGAGACTGATAAGGGTTTTATGAGAGGTAAGACCTGCCTTGGTGGCTGCCTGGCATATTTGAGCCCAGTCCAGCTTTCCTTGAACGGGCCTATTCACGACTTTACCAGTCGCGTCGAATCCGAGAATGTCGTTGGCCACCGAGCTCGTTCGGCCCGACTCCATCTCGTGTTTGTGACGAAAGAGGCGTTGGCGTGCGAGTCCACGCCCGTTATCCAACTCCCCATGAGTCAGGACACCCAGCATTGTCGACTTTCCGGCATCCACGTTACCCACAACAGCTACTCTGCAATCAAACAAGAAAATTTAAGGTCACCGTCTTGTAAATGGTCCACCGAACCAATGTAGATGCGGTAATGAAGGGCTATGAATAATGCAGATTTTCTCACCGTATATCGATGAAATCCTTGTCTCCAATAGCCTGCCTGAGAAGAAAATCCTTAACAACCCTGTCATCGGAGCCATTAGCAGTAGATGCGATTTTGGGAACAGTAACAGATTCTGCAACCACCGAAGTTTCATCATCCGCAGCGTCAGCGACTTTTCCACTAGACTGTCGCGTAGATGTCCTCTTCGTTCGCTCGTTGGAACTGTTAATTGCCTCGACGGCGACGGCTGGCGTCGTAGAAATTTCATCACGTACAGCGTCGCCGACTTTGCCACTAGACTGTCGCGTTGATTTCCTCTTCGCCGACGTCCCTGGGGGAAGAGGTGGCGGCGGTGGTCGATCAGGTTCCGAGTGGCGGCTCGGCTCGGTTCGGTCACGCAGGTGGATGAGGTTGGCATCGATCATTTGTGCCAGCGAGGTGAGGGTGGCTACACTTGCGTCCATATCTCCCACCGACAGACCCGGTTCCTGGTCCTCTGAAAGCAAACAAGTTGGAAAAAAGACGCTGGACGTGGAGAGCAGCGTTTCACATGTATTTGTGACCCCGGAATGTTTTTTCTAATGTCAATACACCGGCTCCATCTTTACATCCATTTATAAGCCAAGCAATATCCCAACAGAAAAAGCAATGTAAACCAAGCAATATGTTTGCAAAAAGCAAATAAAATATATGATACTTACCACCAGCACCTAACTCGATAAAACACTCCCCTTGGCCAGATTGCAGACGACTAATTAAGCAGAGCTTAAGGCATTCGAATTCGGCCTCGTCGGGGGCCACAAAAATGTTCTGAAAGACAACAATAAAGTGACGAGATAAATGTATTTCTTTACTGTAATATATCAATTACAGTTAAACGTGCAATAAATTTGTCGAATCAATAAGAATGAAACATCGTTGTGCAAGGCAGTACCTTGTCAGCCAAAATATTCTGCACATTCTTCTCCATTTGATATTATAAGCTTCTGATTGAATATAAGGTGTAACCAGGTCCGGTGAACCTAGAATAAAAGGTACCAATTTCGAATAGAATTTAGAGCAAATATATATATATAAAAAAAGACCAACTGGATTGTCGCAAAATAAACAACTTAAATTGCGCAAAATGATTGAAGCGTAGTTTAAATACATAAATATGTCGTAATATGATGCAACAATGTTGACGAAACAGTATAGTGAGCTACAGCTGTTTATTGTTTTTAAACCGCTTGAAATTCGTTTTATAAAATGGACGATTTTTCAGTCCTTATGACGTTCGCTTATCCCAAAGACTAATAACTAGAACAGAAGCCAAGTACGAAATCGACTGGACGCACGTGCGTATAAGTCATTGTTTTCAGCATCGTTTGAAATATCGTTTCTAAGCCATGGTGGGGGCGATAAATATATTTTGCAACCGATTAATTTTCATATCGAACTATTTCGCTCTTTTTGCGCACCCGAATAATATTCCTTGTTACCTACGAGTCAAAGGAATATTCAATGAAGAATTACGAAAGGTCACAAAACGATTATATTGCAATATAAATCTTATAATGGTTTGCGTTCGGATTGAAGCAAAGCGTTTAAGGTCACAACATGGCTCCCCCCTTAGACTCTTCGTCGACAGGTGAAGAGATACAAAAAGGATGGCTGGTGGGGACGCAGGTAAACTGACAGTAAATATAAACGGGTAAAGTTTGTTAGATGCGTAGGTGTACGGATGACTCGACCGCCCAATGTTCTCGGTCATCCTGAGCCATGAGGGAGGACTTCAGTGTTCGATGGAGGCGCTCAATTATCCCATTGGCCGCGGGATGGTAAGAAGTTGTGCGGATTCGCTCGCATCCAAGAAATTGGCAAATCTTTTGGAATAGCGTTGATTCGAATTGTGCTCCTCGATCGGTTGTCAAACGACGCGAAGATCCGAAGCGCGCCACCCAGTTATGCAGGAAGGCGAGAACCACAGTTTCTGAGCCGATGTCCGCTAGCGGTATAACTTCGCACCAGCGGGTGAAGCGATCTTCACAAGTCAGCAAGTAGCGGAAACCCCTGGACGAAGGCAACGGGCCGACTAAATCAACATGAACGTAGCTAAACCGTGCGTCGGGTGCGTCGAACGTGCCGATCGGTGCCATGGTGTGACGATTGACTTTTACCTGCGCATGCATTGCGGAACTAGCGTGCCAGGGGAAGCGTTGGTGTTGTCGCAGAGCAGAGAACGCTGAGACCGCGGGAGAGTTTGGTTTAAAAGGTCCGTGTCGTCGGGCCCAATTTGAATTCCCTCGTGTTGCTGGGCGTCAGACATCTCCTCGTAGTAGATAACATTAGCGAGCTGCAGATTGTTCAACTCGATGCGTGAAAGGGCGTCGGCAACCTCATTATCTGCGCCGCGGATATGACGGAATTCCAGGTCGAACTGGGATAAAGAAAATCGAGTTGTCGGATCTCGCATTCGTTGTAGCGAAAAGAGTAGGAGTCCATGGCATGAATCAACGGCTTGTGGTCCGTGAAAATTAGAATGCGGCCACCTTCCGCAAAATGGCGAAAATGCTTTACGCTTGGGTAAGCTTCCAATAATTCACGACCGAAGGTGCTTTATCGGCGTTCCGTGTTTGAAAAAACGCTAGCTGTTGTCGCTGATGCTCGTCCCCTTTGGTTTAGTACAGCGCCGACTGCAGTGTTCGAAACATCCACCACCAAAGATAGTTGGGCATCAGGGAGCGAATGAACCAATAAGGTCGCGGCAGCGAGACTAGCCTTCAACTTCTGGAACGCTGCACTCTCTGACAGTTAAACCTGACCGTTTCTGGTGGAGGTCAGAGGGGTTAACGGCGAGGCCATCTCGGCAAAATCGGCGATGAAACGTCGGTAAAAATGTAGCATCCCGATGAATTGTCGAAGCTGACGCTTTGTGCTGGGCGATCGGTATCTGGTGGTACGCCCGGACCAGATCTATTGTGGAAAATATCTGCGTTTCAAGATTGAGAATAATAGTCCTCCTGTTTGTTCTTCGTCGTTCGTCATCATCTTGTAAAACGACCTGCTTCGTTTTATCCCAAGAAAAGCCAATTATAGGTTTTCACCGCTGCTTCATGTCTTATAATTGGCGCGCGTTTTGGATAGGGCCTTTCAATGGCCGCCATTTCCCGTTTGCCAAACTTCTATACTTCGTAGGTTAAATTGGCCTTTCTTGCAAATTTACCCTGATGTTACTTCTTTTATTCTTCTTAACGTATTCTGCATTTTCTACGTATAATCGTCACTTCCTGTAACATTTTTGTTTATTGTAAATTTTAATGCTGAAAGTTTTGGTCCACGTGACCTTAATAAAGCGAATATTATTATTATTACTTCCATGTAGGAACGAGACACAGTCGTGAATGTGCGGCAGAGGATAGCGGTCTAGAACTGTGACCGTGTTCGGGGCGTCGATAGTCGTCACTAGGACGTCAATCGAACGGGCGTGCGATTCCAAGCTCCATCAATCGTTCGAATAACTTTTGCGCTATGTGTCTCTTTACTGGGTCGAGACGGCGGTAACGCTGAAATGTGGCGGGTCCGGTGGTCTTCATATGGTGGACTTGTTCGTGTGGTGGCTTCTGTCGTGTTCGGTTCAAGTTTTGGAGATCGGGAAATTGATCGAGAAGGGCCTTGTAGGGAGAGGGGACAGGAATGTGGGTGAGGTGGTGGATCGAGGTCGTTGCTGTGTATCCAGAGACCACCGCTGCCGTGGATTCGTCAACGAGTTTCTTTCGTCGGACGCTGACAGATAGGTCAAACGTGAAAAGGAAGTTCGCACCTAAGATCGAATGACTGACATCAGCCTCGATGAATGTGAAAGGGAAGATGCGCCCCAGTCCGAGGTCGAGACGAAGCGCACGCTGGCCGTTAGTTTTGATGTTACTTCGATTGGCAGCCTGGAGGACGAAATTGGTGTCAAGGTGTAAACGGTCAGGCAAAGACAAGGGGGAATTACGCTCACGTCAGCTCCGGAGTCCACCATGAAGCGGCGACCGCGTTCGACGTCCTTCAAAAAGAGAATGCGGCTGGGCGTGTACTTGCCAGACTTCGTGAAAGCCGCACTCACTGCCTGGCTTCTCCGTTTCCCGACCAAGAACATGGAGAACGGCAGCGCCTTGCTTTGGACCCGAACAACTGATGATACCAGCAGAGCGTGTCGTCTTCTTTGCTTGTGTTTACGGCCATCGGTGGCCTCCGTTGACGCTGCGAGCGGTCCTTGTTCTCCAGCAAGTTACGCATTTGGTGTCTCAAGTCACGCAACTCTTAAGCCTCGTCGTTAGTGAGTGATTAGAACAACTGTTTAGGAGCTGAGAGTTCAGGCGAGACCTTTTACGCACCTTTTGTGTAGGGAGAAAACACATTTGTTTTGGAATACTTTATGGTGTCGTGGACTTTTACCCCAAAAACGCGAGGCAAACTCTCGATAATCCGTGGTGGTTTAATATCCACTCATTCGTCAACATTAGAACCTTGCCTTTAAATACCAGTCAACACGTTAGACAGTCTTTAAAGAAAACAGCATTGTGTTCTACAAGGATACCAGAAGATTCTCCAAAGGCATTAAATATTAAATCATCCAATTTTAAATAAAAGACGAATATAAATGGATCTTTAATTGTTGGAGAACGGCATGGATTCCCCAAGGGAAACCCTTAATTTTGTTAATCTATTCCATTTGGACAGTTGCCACGCAACCAGACACACCACCTACATTCTGGACAAGCGACTTATCTCAAGGTCCTTATTGGTAGTTAATCCTTTTAAAGTACACACGTTACTCATCGTAAACACAAGTTTCCACCGCTTAAAGGTTAAAGTAAATGCGGTCTTATAAAGCTTGTTTAATCGAACACTCTCTCCAGTCTCCTTTACTTGCATCCTCGGCACCAGTCTGCCGGTTGGTGGGAATTCAGTTTGGCTGTAAATAACGATTGGCGACTCGAAAGACCCGTTTGATCCCGTTCTCGCGTGATGCGGCAATTATGGAGCATGTCGAGCGAGACAATTAAAAGACATAAATCTTCATATGCTGCGAGTAGAATTGTTTTGAGATAACAGACTTTGCATTTCTAAGAGTGTTATTGTAAGAATTTGAGGGATGGGCAGAAAGTAACGGGGTCAGGAGGGCGTTGGGGGTATCCAACTTGTTCAGCATCCTGTCCTGACGCCCTGGTTGAAGATTCGCCGTCAATTTTGTCCTCAACTCGCGCTCAAGCTCGTGGATTTTTGCCGCCATCGACTTCAGTTCTTCGTCCAGTTTGACACGCGAAGAAATGACTGGTCGACGTCCTGTTGTCGACCTTCTCGTAGATGCAGGATCCTTTGCATCGTCTGCTTAATTAGCTTCGCCATTTTTCTCGATTTAAAAATACAACAGTGTTACAAAGCTCACGTTAGCGTGATCGACGATCCAAAAAGTCCACATGCTGGTTCCATTAAAACAAAACTATTAATCGAGACAAGAACTACAAAAGCTATTGAAATTTATGTTAAAGCTTACTAAAAACGTTAGTTATAATTTAATAAGATAGTTTCCTTCTACAGGTATAACCTTTTATTTTATGAAATATGTAAATTTAGTACATATTTTTATGCACGAAGCGATTTTTGTGAACTTTTAATTCATATTATTTCACGTTATGGGTGCCAAAAATTGGTTTATTTAGGTTTTCGTCGATTAATATGGAAAACAGTTCCGAAAAATTAAATAATCTAACTGAAATTAAATCAAATTATAAATTTTACTTAATTTTATCGTTAATGTCACTATTTGATTGACACGACCCACATACTTTAATTTGTTTATGGTTCTCTAAATGTTAGCCTACTATTAAGTGTTATATTATTTTAACCGAAACGAACATTCTCATTAAACCCGGGCTCATTATTTTGCCAAGTAACTATGTTGTCTAATATCTTAACAGTTATTTATCATATATGCACAGACATGTGTAGAACCGTGAAACGCACATTGAGCGTGAATCGATTGTGAATTGATGTCCTTACTAAACAAACGGTTGCTACATATATCCACAATCTGTTAAAATGCAGGAGTTCTCGTTATGGAAGCGAACTCTATTAAGAACAAAAGACAAGGCCGTATGGCAAATAATAATTAGAAATAGCGCTACGACTGCAAAGGAAGCTCTCATGTTATAGTTACGTAGAGCCCCGGCAATTTGAACAATAATTTAACAAAGTAAAGCATTAGAGGGAACTAATTGCGTCTATCGTTAAAATTCGAATTTTGTGGATTTAATGAATACAATTTGCATTTTTAATAAAATAAACTTGACACGAAGGACACTTACCGTGCCTTAACTTTGTGGCTGAATCATTACGTTGATAGAATTTGTAGTGTAAAGATGTCGACTTTATATAACAAGGTTTAAACACATTAAAAGCGGGTTATCAAACCAATCGTCCTTGCGTTTTTCAAAATATTTAATCGATGAAACTTAAATATATCAACAAGATAGATCAGATTCAACGCGTGTTTTTGGCGAATACAGAAACAATTCAAAGCGTTTTAACCGTGTCCTTTCGATGAGTGATTTCGGATGATCTTATCGATACAAAGTCCATTTAGAATAACAGATAGCAAACGCGTTCTGGAAAAATAATACAGTCATGGCCTATCCTTATTTTTTCAAATAATTTAATCTGTATGATGCGATCTTTAATATATTTACGCGTTTCTGACCAATTAAGCAAATGATAACTCGAACGATACGAGCAGTAGTGAGTAAACAGTTAGTTAAATCCCGATAATTGATGATCTGTTTAATTCGATGCAAAGATAAACCACTAGAATACGAAATCAGGTCAAAACGTCAAGATTTTAGGATTATAGTTGTTATAGTCGAAAGACCAATCATTGGGAGGCGTTTCGGAAGCTGTCAGTTGACTTGCGTAAAGCCAATAAGTAGTCTTCAGATTTGAAAATCCTGGCATCCCTTATTCAAAAAAACACGAAAATGTAACGGATCAATACTTCACGCAATATTTCCAGGACAGTTGTAATGATCAGTGGCAGGAGTTAGGGAATCTGTCAGCTGACCTACTTAAAGATTACAAGTAATATATAGATGTTCAAATTCGGGAATCTCTGGAGGTCAAAACACGGAAAAACAAAGGATCTATATAAAACACAATGTTGAGTAACACCAAATCTACGGTACAGTAGTAAAAGTAGAAAGAATGAACATTTGCAGGTGTTCGAGAAGCTGTCAGATGACTGGCTCATAGGAACTAAGAAGTCCGGGCATCCATGATGTAAAATACACGATAATACAATGGTTCTATAAATCACGCTATTAAATAGGACACCAGAGAAACGGGAATAGAATAAGATTCGATAGAAAAGAACTCTTAGATGGGTTAGGCTGAATCAAATCAAGAAGGCCTTTAAAAAATGCAAATTCTTTGATGCATGACTAAATTTAAGGTTAACACATAAAGGTGACCTTTCTCAAGACATGTTATTTCGTTCTGTTGCAAATATAAGCATGTTCAATCAAGCAGGCATGGCTTCAATTGAAATCTGCCTTTGAGCTTCAATGTCATAAACAAAATTGTTTGCGTCGTCTGAAGGAGGTACAACTGACGTAAGTTAAGCTTATTGTTATACGCGGGGCATTTTCGTCTTTATTCTTTTCCGGTGCGTATCTTGATCAAATCCCATAAAATCATTTTGTAGTCTTTGATTAAGACATTAACGACAGCCAAACAATTCTGTTGGGTAATTGCTATGCCCTAATTGTATGCATAATTACACGTGAAAAGACCACTTCTAAAACGATCATATTGACTCAATTGCAGTCATTAAGTGTCTGTGTTATTTCACTGCTGTATGTTCTCTTTTTACTTAGATGCTTAAGAAACCGATCTGCTATGTCAGATTTGAATACGCAAAGGCGAAATTAGCAGCAAAATGTGAGTTCTTCGGTTAAACTTTACATTTGGCTCCATTGATTTCTTCACGGCGAATCTTGACTGATCGCCTATCAATGTTGCCAAAATCTTTGATTCGATTAGGAAGTGTGTGAATGGGGTGACATGTCGGTGGCAGGATAAATTCTCAAAGTGATATTTATCCGATGAAATATGCCGTGAAATGGCCGATTCCTATGCCTGGGAAAATTGCAATTTTCGATTCAGTACCAAGAATCTGCCTAATAATCAGCATTTTATTTAAGAAAGGAAATAGGTACATAAAAAATAAAACCTGCAGTTATTGACGCAGCTATTGTTGCCTTATTTTAGATAAGACGATAGTCGAAGAAAGCAGATTTGGAAAATTGGTGGAGTTTTCTGTGGCCTTTTTCAGTTGCGCCATAATATTTCTGCTTGTTTTCTTGGTACAAATGTAAGTTTCGTTTTTGTGATTTATGCAATAAACCAGGACATCCATAGAAGGGCGCTTTTCTGGCCTTAATAACGGTAGTCCGAATTTGAATGTTTTATAGTTGTGAACGTCTCGGATAAGCACTGAATTTAGTAGTTTATACTGTTGTCGATAAACGTTTCTGTCGGTTTCGAATTCTGTTCATTTTGTGTTCAGATACTGATGGACGTGAATATTCTAACGTTTATTTCGAATAGAAAGTCTATCTTCCCAGCTACCATGAAGTGGACAAACAATTTGTCGGTCTATAACACAGCGATTGGGGTTTTCATTATCGCGGGCATTCTGACCATCAGAAAGGCTGAAAAGGTGCGTCTCCCTTCAAACATGTTTGGTATTAAACGATATATTGTAACCAAGTTAATCGTTTTGATGTGCGGCATTAAGGCTGGACCAATGAATGTTGAGTTGACCAGTGAAATGAAGGGCTGGATGCAAATGAATATCATGGCCTACCATATGACGCAACCAAACCTGGTACGTAGTATTTATTTCGAAATGAACACAACTGTCAGAATGTTTCCCAAGCCTTTCTGCTTCGTTTGCTTGTGACGACATATGCGACATTGTCAGGATTCGGACATACACACTTTTACTGGCGACACATTGAAAAATGTATAAAATCACCCAGGGTAAGGAGCGAAAATGTGCTACTGATTTTGAATATATTTTTACAGTTAATGTTGAAATTATAGTCCCCCAGTTTCGGAACAGTGTTATCGGAAATGTGGAATCTCATTCCTCTTTTGATATACCGATATCTTACGGTAAACTAATGTTATAATGCAGTGAAGAATGTTGTAGACGATGTTTCGAATGAACTTTGGGATAATAATGACTTGTCTATTTGGGAACATGCGGTACACTGATTTGTACTTTGTTCTGCTGATATCCGTCTGTTACACAATAACATCCATAGTTTTTACATGCTGGCTCTTTTTGACTATGCTGTTGAATTACTTGGTGAAGCCATCATCTACGCCTGATGTCGAAAAAGGAAATTGGTCGCCCAGAAAATTGGGTTTTCTTGAACGGAACTTTTTTATCTGCCAAGATGGCGTTTTCTTCCTTGCAACATTTTGTGCATTCCGGTTTCTCTACAAAACTGCAGTCGATGACCAAATCCGTGATTCTGTATTCAATAACTTGTAAGTGCTGCACTAAAAGTATTGTCTTTGTTTAATCGGAAAATCACTGTGGCATTCACGTGTTTAGGTCACTCAGAGGTCGTGCATTTCTCGGTAGGAATTGTCACCATCAACACGTGATTTGAAACCACATTTCCATTGCCCGATTCCAATCACTTTGAGTAAATGCTTTAACAAGCATTTCTGTCATATGATACATACACACAGATACAAACATTTTTTTGCTGGTGGCTAATACTACATCCTTTTTGATTTTATTTTTGTAATTCCTACATTTCAGCATTACAGGACACATTTTTGACAGTGCTAAAACATGGAACATCTGGTGGGAGCCGCATTCGTTGGAAGCAATTCGAGGACTTTTGGCTGGATACTGTTTTATGCGTTTGAGACAAAGCTACTCAGAGGAGGATGGATTTGTCAGGCGGCTTTTTGCGAGATTTCCTCTCAACTGTTGCTGTCATGGGGCCTTCTTACTACCATTCTCCCTGTGTGGGCTTTCCGTAAGTACATGCCACCATTGCGACCAAATGATACGCATCATAATTCGTCGAAGTCGATTGAATCCCGAATTCGGTGCTTTGTTTACGAGAATGTAGACATTTGCCTTGCAATTCCTCATTTCAAGTTCAAGATATATTCCATCTTTTTTTCAGGCATGCATTTCATTTCATTATTACCGACCGAGCCATATGTGGATCGACCATAACTATGTGTCCTTCTTTGGGGTAAACCTCTTTTTAACAACGCGGAATAGAGAATCCACTTAAACTGTTTAATTCCATGTTTAATTTGAAAACAATTCACGTACAACAGCTAAACATAGCTGCATAAACAAGACGGATGCGCAACGTGACACCCTTCTCATTGTTTGTCAATGGGATGTTAATTTAGTTGCTCAGGTCTTCAATGACAGATTCAAGAGAGAGGATTACCTTGTAGGTCTTTTTCTTCCTTCTGTTGCGCAATTCAACTGAAATTGGCCGAAGCTATGTCAGTGGGCCGTCTGTCTGGTTTGGGCCATTGGCGACGGAGGTAATGTTACCGTCAATGTATCTATTGGGTTTTACTTCAAAATAGAGGAATTCTGTTTATGGTGCATCGCTATTCATAAACAAGGCACTGTTCGTGAGCCGTGTCTCATAGTTCATACGCAATGTGCACTTTTTCAATTTCTGGAAACCTCATTCAGTTTAATCCATCGACATTGCGCATTAAAGTTGTTGCGGTAAATGTCCAAATCTTAATATTTAAAACAATGTATGATTTGTTTTTATATAGGTTTATGATCTCCAATACGTAATTTGGCTACGTGGATACAAACCAATCTTGCCGATTCCCGGACATATCTATCTCAGCTTGCTGATAACAACGCCAATTCTGGTCTTCTGCAGTTGGTTGCTCCACGAATCTACAGGAACTCTCACGAAATACCTCATACCAAAGAGTGTCTTTTGTTTCTCTCAATGAAACGAATTGCTCACTTTCCAAATACATAATAGACGAATATAAAAAAGAGTGTTCTAACGACGCAGTCAAAAAATGTTCCATCACTTAAGTGAGCACTAATCTGGAAAACAAAAACAAGCTTGTGCAGCGGGTTTACTGTCATTCTGGTAGTAGAATCATCACTAGGAAAAATGAACCCGTGGCTAGACATTTAGCTTGGCGGTGTTTGCTATTGGTCAATGCTTCAAACGCCTCAATATACATTATTACAGTCGTCTTAAATGGCCTGTAGCCTGCAGTGCTAATTGTAATTGGTTATTTCCACCGGAGAATTATTCCTGTTAAGGAGTGTGTCTTACGAATGCGGCATTACATTCAATTTTTCCAGGTAGTGGGTGTCTTCAGGTAATTGTAGCTGACCTCGAATTCAACGACTAGGACCCAGGAGAAAATAATTAAATATCAGACTATTTTTTTCAACGTATCCTGTATTCTCGCGATATAGATATTTAAAGGCATCCCATTGGGTGTGGGTGTTTGTCCACCAATGAAGAAGAAGAAGACCTTCCCTGAAAGGCAAAAAGCACGGCGATTCAACTTTATTAAGCGATACAAAAGGAAAGAATGCGCGTTGGCTGAGTCCGGCATAAAAAGACGACTCACCATGGATACTGGAGACGCTGCACCCCCATCGATACGGGAAACGAGTCCGCTGTCGCGTCACGAGAAGGGAAGTTGTGTTGTCCTCCGACCGTAGACAAAGAGGTGTTTTTGTGATTGTTCTGACAGCGACAAAGTTCTCTCCGTTTGGCCGCTCGTCAAACTTTTCGAAGGCTGTCCGGGAGAATGTGCAGAGGACCATCCATTCGATAAAACTCGTGAAAGCGGACAATACTTCCGCTTTTTCCTTTAAGTCCTGTTTGCTGGCTTCGCCGATTGGAAGGTGAGCCGAAAATGTTTGTTCGCCTTCAAACTAGAAACCTTTACAAAGGTCACGAAGGTTCGCGAAGGATTTCTTGGTTGGAAAGACTTCGCTATAGGCCAATGTTTAATTTTTCCCTCTCTGTTTATAGCGATATCTAAAGGTCGCTTCTCTTGTTCATTCATCCTAAAGAAAGCGAACCAACAATTGACCGGAATCCGCTCACCTTGGGGCCATGAACTGAATACACAACCGTATATGAAAGATAATAAGTTTGAGCGTGTACATTTAAACTTGTCTACGAAACAGATAAATAATATCTCTGAACTATCCAGGTGAGCAAATGGAATAATCTCTCTCATCTCTCATAGGTCCATGGAGGCTTCACTGTAAACGCACATCGCGGGGTATTGGCAACGCGATTTGCGGTTCTCGGTGATCAAATCGAGAAGCACTCGGCCGTTGACGGTGGACACCTACGGTTGTCCTGGAAACGGTTCCCGAGGAGGTAGACTTCAAGTTTCTCTGTTGACGAATTGTTTTATCTCGATAGAATTGTTGACCTCGTCCTAGACTACGCTTACATGGACGAGGTCAAGGTTGCGGTTAATGGCCTTCTGCGCGATCTCAGTATTCAGTTCATTGCCCCAACGTGATTGGTTTATTTGTTTATCGCTTTGTAAAGAATGAAAGATCTAAAGAATGGACCCATTTAATTTAGACTGTGCTAGCTAAGACGTCTACGGTGACCTGTGACGAAGTTTGTCGAACCAAGAATTCCTTCGCGAACGTTGCGAGTTAGAAGAAGAGGAAGCCAGTTTCGTCAAGGCATCGAATTCGAAGGCGGACGAACTTCTTCGTCTCATCTGCGCAACAAGAAGGAACTGAAGACGAATGGAAAACTTGAAGCCGCTTTCAATCGCTTGATTGGCTACATCGAGGTCGCAGATTTGTCTCAAGGGGAGGGCGATACGTTCATCAGGGTGCTATACTGGAATTGAACACGAAATAGAGCATGTCGTTAACATTTAGGGTGGTTCTTCGGCTTTAAAACTCGGAACGTTATAAAAACGGAAAATAACAGAACCTCCTCGAAACAATATCGAATCAAAAAAATCGAATGAACAAATAAAATATTTAAAGCAAATTCTCGACAATTTCAGGTTTCCATTTTTCACACCCGTAATAATAAAAGCGTTATATCATTGGACACATACTTGCACAAAAGTGTTACTAAATTATAGACCTCACCAGGCGTAAACTTCCGACTGTCGAAAATTTAAACAGACGCTTCCAGATCGCGAAATTGTCCGTTTCGTGTTGCAATTTGTGCTGTTTAGTTTAAGATCATTCAAGGCTGCTACATGTGCCACGTTGATAAGCATTTTGTAGCTTCCTTATTGGCGCGTGCCCAGTGCTCAAGTGCGCGCGTGCTCTTCTACGCAACCAATGAGGTGAAAAACGAATGTCTGCGACATTTGCTGTTGCAATGCCGAAGATGATCAAATCGGTTGACGCAGGTTTGCACAGGTTAAACAGACCAATCAGTGTTTAACTCGTTTAGCAACTCGTTTACCACGCAAACAGAACGAGTAGTCCAGCAATTAAACAAGATAAATTAATGTTTTTGAATCTCAGGCGAAGTTAGTATAACTTAGAAGAAAAGCATATAAGCATTGCCCCAATTCTTTCCATTCACGCGGAACGGAATACTTACAAACCCGTTAATAAAAAGACACCAAGCATGTCGAAGTAAACGCATTATTTATGATTTAATAAGTTTATTTGACATGGTAAAATTAGCACTGACGAGATCAATCTAACTATTATTTATGATATTAAGTCTCGCGAAAGTTGATCCGTTACTAAAAAACTTAAAATATAAAATGAATCGGTTCGTTTTCATGGTGTTCTAGGCATTTTCCAATGCGCAATATTTGTATTCATTCTAAATCAAATGTATGTGTGTGATTCTCAAGTTGGGTTGCATGAATCCATGGAAAAACGCTGTTTGAGTTCATTAACACTGAATTAAAATTGATTACGAGCGCGTCGGAAATTGACATTCACCAACAAAAAAGGATTGATCAATCGACAATTTGAGTGTCAACCAATCCTAAGCCAGACATCTCATTGTTTGACTAAACGAGAAGCAGTTAACAATTTAAACAAATTGAAATCTTTCAATTTAAAATTACTGTATCCGTAAACTCAATAGAAGGAAAATCCTTTAAACTCCAACCAACGCCGACCAACAGATAAAGGGCGTCGTTTGTTTATAAACAGAGGCTCTTAAGAAAAATTGAATTTATACATTGCGTGCTATAGGGTTCTTAGTCTTTAACAATTGGATTGTACTTCCACCTTAATAATCGTTTCGTAAACCCAAGACGCCGTTTGTTATTCTATTGTTCGACGTTGAAGCTAGGCTTAAGACAACTTGCCTAACAGAGAAGCTTCAGTGCCATCCTTCTGGCGATTTTTGCGTCTGGACATCTGTTGTTGTCCTGCTGCTGTTCCACTTAGAAGAAGAATGGGCTTAATCTTGGAGAAACTTTTTAACAGCGAGCTGCACAATTGCCTCTTCTCGATGAGCAAATCGAGAAGCTATCAGTCAGCGATGGTGGACACCTCCGGTTGTCCTGGAAACGTTTTCCGAGCAGGTAGACTTCTCGTTTCTCTTTTGATTTAATTTTTTAAATCGTACTCGACTACGCTTACAAGGAAAAGGTCAGATTGTCAAAGAAGAAACAATCAAACGGCTTTTCATGTTCGCGTTCATGCTAGACTGGGCGACCTCCAACGAATGTGCATTGATTTCATGTTTTCAAGGTTAGGAGATTCCTGTCGATTGTTGATCGCAGTCTGTCGAACCGAGATTTCCTCCGTGAACCGTTTGACGTCGAGGAAGTTTCGTGAATGCGTCTACTTCGAGGGTGGACGAGCTTCTTCGTGTGATCTGCATTTGGGATGAAGTCACAAAGGAGGTATTGGAAAGAAATCGGGAACTGGTCGTCGAGTTCCCTCGTCTGATTGGCTGCATCGATGTCGCCGATTTGTCTCAAAGGGCAGTCGATGAGTTATGGATGGATTCTCGCGTTTTCGAGGCAACGTTGATTGCTAGTGAGTCGTCGGTGATTCCTGCTGTGTTTTGTTTTGGCATCTAGACGCGAGGCATCTGCTGTTGTCCTTTTGGGAAATACTCTGCTGCTGCTGTTCGACTTAGAAGAGGTCGTTATTTTCGTCAGGGCAGGACGAACGATTCCGCCTCATCTGCGCCCGATGGAAGTGTGATTCCCGGTCACACACTTGCGGACTCACACTGCCACGAAACCAGTATGAGTCTGGCATGAAACAAGTGTGGGGCTGCCTTTATTCGTGGTGTAATAAACAGACTAAGGCGTGATTCGACAAGCTTGTTCCAATGTAGTTGATGACTCGGCGTTTGTGTGTGCAGAACAATGCTCGTAGTGTGAGTCAATACGTGTTAGCAAGATTTGTATAAAATTACCGAAAGTTTGATTGGTCGGAAATTCGTGAAATTACTCAAATGGTTTCTTGGTTAAAGGCCTAAATTCAGGACTTTCAAAAAGCAGACTGTTTTCAACCAAACTGTTGTCCCATTTGTCCACAAAGGACTTCGCTATAGGCCAATGTTTAATTTTTCGCTCTCTGTTTATAGCGATATCTAAAGGTTGCTTCTCTTGTTCATTCATCCTAAAGAAAGCGAACCAACAATTGACCGGAATCCGCTCACCTTGGGGCCATGAACTGAATACACAACCGTATATGAAAGATAATAAGTTTGATCGTGTACATTTAAACTTGTCTACGAAACAGATAAATAATATCTCTGAACTATCAGGGTGAGCAAATGGAATAATCTCTCTCATCTCCACAACAGAAAGCCACAAGCCCTAATATTTTATTTATCGCTTACAATCAGCTGCGCGTTACAAATATCGTCAAATACTACTCGAAAAGGCGAGGATAATCTTGTTAAATATGGTCGTTATAACTTTGTTGTAATTCGAAGTTCTACTGTAACTTAAAACCACCAAGGCTTTTTATGACATACGCGTCTAAAAAGGGTAATGAAATAGAACGCTAACCAAAGTATAATCGAGATTGTTTTCTTGATTTAATTACACAAAGGCACAACGTTAAGTCGGCGCTCGAGCGTTCGTGGGCGGAAATCGATTCGTGTGTGTTAAAGCAAGAAGGGGCGTTTGAGGTCACTACATGGCTCCCGCCTCAGACTCTTCGTCGACAGGAGAAGAGATACAATAAGGATAGCTGGTGGGGTTGCAGGTTAACAGACGGTAAATTAACGGGCAAAGTTTTTTTTAGATGCGTAGGTGTTCGGCTGACACGACCGCTTCGTGTACGGGAGGTCGTCAGTGCGTCAGCCGGCTTCGGACAGGTTCGGGCAGGGGCATTAGAAGATGACACAATAGATTTTCGTGGAGAAATCGCGTCGTTCGGTTGGCCAGTCAGTTCGGACGGATTGCGAATTGGAACAGTATTGAAAAAGGGTTCCTCGGACGAAAGCATTATTGAGTCGATCAATTTAAACCGTTTCATGGCGGCCTTTCATAGATATTTTAAACATTTTATCCGAACGGGAAAGTACCGGATAAGGACCATCATATGGTGGTTCAAGAGGACGACGGACTCGATCACAACGGAGAAAACGTGGGTGCTCTTTTGCAGTTGTGGGTTGACCTGGGAACCTGACTTCTGGGGTCTGGTTTCTGTAGGCCGAACTCTCCAAGCAAAACTGCGTAGCCTCTGAAGAACATCGGAGACAAGCAGAGACGTCTCAGTTGCTCTTGGATTAACAATCTCACCCGGTAAGCGGAGAGTTGCACCGTAGACCAATTCCACCGGGCAGGAGTCGACGTCGTGTTTAAAATTCTCACGAATGCCAAGCAGGACGAGAGGCAAATTGTCTGCCCAATGTTCTCGGTCATCCTGAGCCATGAAAGAGGACTTCAGTGTTCGATGGAGGCGCTCAACCATCCCATTGGCCGCGGATAGTAAGAAGTTGTGCGGATTCGCTCGCATCCAAGAAATTGACACATCTTTTAAAATAGCGTTGATTCGAATTGTGCTCCTCGATCGGTTGTCAAACGACGCGGAGATCCGAAGCGCGCCACCCAGTTATGCAGGATGGGCGAGAACGACCGTTTCTGCGCCGATGTCCGCTAACGGTATGACTTCGCACCAACTGGTGAAGCTATCTACACAAGCCAGCAAGTGGCGGAAACCCCTGGACGAAGGCAACGGGCCGACTAAATCAACATGAACGTAGCTAAACCGTGTCGGTGCTCGAACGTGCCGATCGGTGCCCTGTTGTGACGTTTGACTTTTAACTGTTGGCAAGCCCGTGTCCACAGGCGGAAAATACGAAAACAATTATGCTCGCCAATGTCGTGATTCTTAGTTCTATTATCTGGTTCATCTAGAGTGAAGGATGCCTCACACAAGGAAACAGCCGACTTCATCCACAGTTGCCAAGACTCCCAGCAGCGTAGTTTTCACCATTCATTTATATTCACGCATCTTAAGTTCTACTCTACCCACTGGAAGAGCTTTAAAAATATCGTTCAATCTTAAGCAGAATCAATCATACGATGAATCCTGTTCTAAGAAAAATCGTCACTTCGCGTAATGTTTTAGTTCCCCGAGACTTTTATTTGGATAAGCCAAGACTATGATTACCTTCTGTTTCATTACGAGGGAAGTAACACACAAATGATGGAGTTGAATTTAATCGCACAATATACAGAAAACAAGAATTGTAAATGCAGACGCCACCGTGACGAGAAGATTACCAGTTGGGTTGGGTATTTGCCAGACGACGCATTCGCCTAGAAACGGAAATAAAAATCCCACATCAAAACCCGAGACTCTGCTACTTCTATCTCTTCTACCCAGCGACATTCTGGAGTTCACGGATTGCAGCTGCCAACGGCTGCATCCGATTTGACGGCTGCTCAAATCTTGACAGACTTCAACAGTCGGCGTCTTATTTCGTGACGCCAGTGAACTTTATACTTTCGTGACGCCAGACACCAATGATCGAATACTAACAACTTCGTTGAATCCTCCACGCTTAGTTGCCAGGTCGTAATCGATAAACGAATAGGAATCGAGGTTAAATTAATTCAAATGGGGGGGGGTCCCTCACCGAGTATTGCGGTCCTGATCACGAATCTTCTTCTCCATTTCGGCGTCAGTTAGGATCTCCACGACCGGACTCCACTGATCGGCCTCGTTGGGGCTACGAAAAACAACGTCGATTGTCGGCAGTGGCGACTCCCTACAAATAATAATAATAATAATAATAAGGATAATAGACGCTTATAGGGAGTTCTTTTGAGTATTTGAACATGATTTAACCAATCAACTACGGCCTAGACCCCGCCGTAAGCCAATCGGGGGGGGCGGAAGTCTCAATTTTACTTAACCAATCACTAATCAGTCTGTTCGGTATGATAAAAGAACAATGGCAGACGGTCACATGAAATCGTAACTGTGTCAACAAAGAGGTAGTTTCCAGGATAATCAGTAAGCGACGACGACGCATAGGAGCAATGTCGGAGCCTAATGCTAGCGGCGATTGCCCTCGCGCACAAACAGGCGCGTCCACCAGATCTCGCGTATTCAGCGCGACGCGGAGAGAGAGCTTTCAGGATTCTTCTTCATCCTAGTTTCCTTTCCCCAGTTCGCCCCACAGGCTAGTACGCAACCGATGGAACACATTCCCGGCGCTGTTGATGCGTGGTTCGACCTCATCCCCCGAAAGGCTATTCGGGAGTATTTGTAGGCTGGGACAGGCGAAGAGACGGTGGCTCTCGACGTTTTTTCATCTTCAGTCGTTTATTCGGCTGGGCAGAAGGGGCCTCTCCGAGTCCTCAGCGGCCTCCTGGTCGTCGATGGCAAATATCTGGGGCGTTGTGGTGAGCGGATGCTGGAAAACGGCTGGGGGGGGGGGAAACGTACGTGAATGCGTAGAGGCGCTGGTGCCAGGCGAGCTGTCCGCGGATGCTGTAGGCCACAGCAGTCACGAATTCCCCGCCGAGTCCAAGTTCGGCGCAGAGGCGGGTGGCGAACTGTTCGGGCGAATTGGCGATCTCCGAGAGGTCCCACTCGAACTGGTCCACCAGGGACATGTTGCCAACGTGGATGTTGAGGCGGATTATGACCCGCGTGTCCGTCTGGTCAGAAAGGATGTTCTCAATGGGGTGAGCTTCAACCTTGAGAATGACACACAAAAAATGCATCGCTCGAGATCCGCACACAACCCACCGCTTCGGCGTCGTCAAGGAGCACTCAGAACTACGGGGTTAGTCGCTGGAAACAAATCTGTCTGAGCTCGCTGCCCCAAAGAAGAGAAAGTTGAGTTTGAACCGACCGTGTGAAGCTGACTAAAAAAGAAGTGTGTGAATGAAACCTCTCTCGTTCTTGCCTGTTGTCGAATGGCCTGGGCGATGGCGGGCACGAAGGAGATGGGATTGAGATCGAGGTCATCGCAGAGAATCTCGGCGTACTGCTCGGGTGTGATGAGTTGTTCGGTGCGGTTCCAGGTGAAGCAGTCGCGCAGCTTCACCCCGTCGAACTCGATATCCAGCCGAATGGGCACCAGGTGCTCGGGCTGTTGGGCGTTCTCGTGGTATGCCACAGGGTCGGCGTCGTCCAGGCAGATCGGGAAGTTTGTCACCTTGCTGCTCACCTTGTCTAAAAAGTGACATTTCCACAAGACTACTCATGGGAATAATAGTAGTAGTAGTAGTGTGGAGGTGGCTGCGTCGCCTGAGTGCCACGTGGAAGTGGCCGCCGATGCCGCTGCAGCATCCAACGCCTAACAAGCGCCGACTGCTACTTCACGCGTGTAGCCATTTCCACGAAGACTACTCATGGGAATAATAGTAGTAATTTTAGATTGGAGTCGAATCCAGGTCTTTCCGCAGCACGCCGACCGTGCTGTTCCAGTATCCGAGGAAGCTGAGAAACGCGACAACGACTAAACCAGGCATCGAATAGAAATTGCAAGGTTTTGAATGTTGAGACCTTCCTAGACATAGAGAGTCAATGCAAAGATGACAGAAAAATAAACGACGAGAGCCGGCCACTGAGAAGTTCGTCTGCCGACCGAAGTGAACAACATTTTACTACCCCTAGAACTGTTCATAAAGACAACAGCCAAACCAGATCCTAGGACTCTACGAAACCCACGAACTATCAAGCCAAGGATGATGAAAGAAGATGGAAGACAACAGTCAAAGAGAAAAGATATTCCCGAGAAAACATCATGGCCACCCCCAGCCGCCGTGTACGCGAATGCCTCAAGTTAGAAAAACCGAAACAGGTGAAACCACTGCGACTTACTTGGTCGATACCGTGTGGCACTGGCGCCTACGCCGATGGGAGTGGGACAGGGTACAGAGTCAAGGTGAAAGGACGTATTCGGTACAGAGGAGACCCATCTTCCAGCACCGGAGGGCGCAGCCCCTCTAGAATTGGCTCCGCCAGCACTCACACCACCCTTCGCAGACGTAGCCACAGAGACCCCGGATTGGTTACTCCCCTCGCCCGACCCATTCTGCAGTGCAGAGGCGGCCGTTCCCGTCGGCGCTACGGCACTACCGGGAGTTGATCCGTTGGAGGTGGTCGAAACGAGACTGGGACGCACCGCGCTGGGTGCTACGGTACTGGTGAGTGAAACACCCTAAACAAAGGATTACCGTTAGCAGGAAACGTATTTTACCATCGTTTGCTTTCACGAAAGGTTATGCACTTAAAGCAACAGTAAGCATGTTCTAGAAATCTACTGGTGTACTATGCTAGTATAAGATGTCATAGTGGTATAATATGGGAAGGTTGGTTTTAGTAAATCAAATTAACAGATGTCAAATGAAATATCGATTTATACGAAGATACTTACATCGAAGGATTTAAAACGATCATCACCGCCAGCGATTAGTTCATCTATTTCAATTGCTCTCAGAAGAGTGGCATTAAGTGCAGTGACAGAGGAGGCCAGCCCTACATGTAAAACACTTGGAGCGTAATACGCATCGAATGAAATACATAGAATACAAAGAACGGCTGAAAACATACCCATAGCAATAAGCTTGTCACGTTCATCGGGCGAGGCCAGACGTTTCCATAGTTTGGGGTAGCGTTTAAGGAGTTCGCCACGAAAGAGTCGCAGATAACGACCGACCTAAAGTCAAAATTGTCGTTCAGTTGTATCCACAACAAAATAACTGTCAGCGGCACGCAAGTTTTTTCATTCCAGATAAAGAATGGTATATAGATGTTTCGATAATCACAATAGCACGTTCAGATTTACAACTGGGCTTTTCATGTTACTGGTCAAGCAAATTTCAAAAATGGAGCATAACGCTTTCTTACCTCTGATGCCAAGTAATAAAAGTCGCCATCGGTTTCTAATTGAAATTCAATGGGCTTTTCCCCGTAACGAAATCCCGAGACCATTGTGAAAAAAAACAATAAATGTGATTTCCGCGGTGAAAGATTTGAGCACTAAAACCCAAATATGTCAACATAGTGTTTTTCCAAATCCTTACTTAATTTTTATTCTATATATTATAATAAAACATGCTTTACCCGTTTTATATTCGTAAAAAGAATTAACAGACACGAATGAAAACCCTTAAATCGAAACCATTTTCTCATACAATCTGCAGGATTCTTAGAATGGTTCTCAAAGCAGATAGTCTTATCCTTCAATATTCAGGCAATAAATTTTTCTTTCGGGTCAGGTATTCCGTATAAACTTTAAATGGATAGTGGGGAAATACCTATCGTATTTGTAGTTGAGTCTGGTCAAATCGTCGAGTAACCGCATTAACTGACTCGGCGACATAACGAGGTTATGGTAACCTCCTCCGACCAAATATTTGTTCACTATTGCATTTGGGCGAGATTCGTGAAGATAAGATCCTGTTTACCTTGGTTATTTCCAAGCAATGGATGTTAGGTGCTTTGCGTATGCCTTAACTTTACAGTGTCCTTGGAATTTATTTAGGGTATGGTTAATCCTGGCGATCGTATCCCGTCATGGGCGTTGGACGGTAGAAGAGCGATCAAGAGGCATGGCTTTCGGTCGTGGAATGCCAATTTGCGGCGAAAGGAATTGCCTTCGAGAAAAAGAAATTTCATTACGTAGTCGCCACTGACGGAAGACATATTTGCGTCGGTTAACTTGCGTCCCAACCAGCCATCCTTAGCGTATCTCTTCCCCTGACGACGAAGAGTCTAAGGGGGGAGCCATGTAGTGACCTCAAAGGCCCATTTTGTTTGAATGGACACGAACGCACGATCGCCGACTTTACGTTGTGCCTTTGTATGAATTAAATCAAGAAAACAATTTTGATTATACTTTGGTTTGCGTTGTCTTTTATTATCCTTTTTAGACGCATATGTCATAAAAAACTTTAGTGGTTTTATGTATCGACGAACTTAGAATCACGACAAGTGCCTGCAGCGATATCCAAAATCCTCCTATGCAATGGATCAGTCCAGTAGTTAACTGTTGTTAGGACACATCCCATTTTCTCCCAACTCTCTTATTATATTCCAAATTCTTTATCTATCGATTTCATTATTCTATTAGCCTTCGTAAGTGGACTAAACACGGCCCATGTGCCTTGTTACAAACATTCCTTTTTAACTAACAGTAACTCACCTTGTTAATGAGTCTTGTTCGTCGTGGCATGAAAGTCGTTTAAGACAACCTCTTATGGATTACTGGTTATCAGTTCCTAACGTTATTTTCTAGACAACACACCCAATAAGACTGTTTGATGAATTTAAACGTTATAGTGGTGGTAATATTTAGTATAACATTGATATATATATACTATTTAAAATAATAACATGGTTTAAATATTGACTTTACGTGCCATCATTATTTAAAAGCGTGTGCTCAATATAATGTTGGTAATTATGTCTGACAATTTAATACATCGTCTATGTGATCTTCTTTCACTTATCATTTCCTTAAAATGTTCTTTTTGAAATTATGTTACTTGGATTAATTTTCTATAATGTTTGTGGAGTTTTATTACAGTTAAAAAGTTGTTAATGAATTTCATTGTTTTGATTTCAGCATTAAGCATGACTTCTCCAAAAATACTTAAATTACACTGGGGCTCTATTGAGCTAGAAAAGAATAGTGTGGACGGCAACACGTTAGCCGGCGAGAGTGTCACTTATCGTGATGCCATACTCTGGCCTGGTGGAAGTCGACTCTGGGACTGGAATGAAAATGGTAAGTCCACACTTGTTTAAGTCGTATTATTTATTATTCTTCTTTGTGGGGTGTAATGTATCAATTATGTTTCACAGAAAACTACTGTTATGAGGTAATATAACAAAAGAGATATATATATTCTCAGACATAATCAGCCACGCTCTTCCGGTTGTGGGGTTCTGACCTGGGTGTTTTGTAACGGTAGTCGTAGAACATGGATGCACGTTCCAGAAAGCCATAATGAGGAGGAAGTGAAAGGAATGGATATAATGAGGCAAACCGTTATAAATGGATGACGAGGTTATATAGACTTTGGGTAAAAATTGGATGGGTCTTTATAACGGGAAATCTACGATGCTGGTCCATGAGTCTCGGCGACTGTGGATGAAGGCAGCTGTGTCCTTGTGTGATCCAGTGTGAGGCATCCTGTATTAGAGGAGAGTTTGTGGTCTCACTCTAGATTAACCAGATAGCAGTCTTCGACGTCATAGAAGACGGTTACCTCTTCTAATGGTGGTTGAAACAAGATAGTGTAGTCCACATTGTGTGTCCTTCAAATCCCGCGCGATCTCCTGGTAAAACACCGGGCGTTACAATACCTTTAGGTGCATTGGATTAAAGCCCTACAAAGCGATCAGGGCCAAATGCACTTGCGTAGTTGACTCAACAATTACAACCCTTGATGGTGAATTGAGAAAAGCCGGAAATTCTTTATTTTATAAGAATGGCAAGTGATTCAAATATTCGATTGCCAAACGTACCGTAAGAGATAATCAGTTTCTCTGTTAGTTATTTGGCCCGATCCCGTTTAAGTATCACGGACATTTCGTTCCTTCCAGATGCCCTGAAGTACTCCCATCTGCATTATTTTACAAAACATTCCTTTATGTAAATGATTCTCCCAGGAAGACATGCTACGAGATTTTGTAACACATACATATCCCAATTTAATCAGCTTCGTGATACACACGTGTCTTAGATAATTCAGATGTTGCCCGTTCTTTTCAAGGCCACCGGTGAACCCTGCAACACTCGTCATTTTAGGCACCTCCCATTGGTACGGAATAACTCCCGAGGACGTCAAGGAGTTGAAGGCTACTGGGACAAAATTCATCGTCTTAACCCGAGGTCAATGGTCATTTCTGCACGTACCACCTTCCCTGGTTGAAGATCTAGAAAAGGAAGGTTTCGACGTCATTGTTGAAAAGTCGGGACTTGCCGTGGAGAAGTACAACGACCTAGTAAAACGCGGAGAACCTGTTGCCGGTCTCTTTCATACCACATGTTAATAACCGTGTTTCTCTTTTTCAAAATCGGTAGTTATTTTAGCCGAGATTATTTTCCACGCATTATATGGAAAAGACTAATACCAAGATAATGAGGGTCAGGCGTTCTATTGTACGGATCAACATTTGCATTTCGACAGCAGAGCAAGTTTAGATAAACCTCATAGTCCCGATCTAACTACCAGCTGGTTCCGAGCGACTCTATTTGATGTTCTCGTTACGATGATAATAAAATTTACAATGCAGCTTAATTTCTATTGCGGAGATAATGTATTTAAAATAAGTTGCTCTACAAAGATTAACTTGGTTCTTATGTGGGTATACTTGTTTCCTGAACTTCTACAGTCTGCTGGGTGGGTGCTCAATATCAAAATTTCTGTTGTGGATTTATTGCATCTTTGGCTGAGAAGGTTTTTTCTACCGAGGTTATAATTGCCTTAATTCCATGGTGGAAACTGGCGAAGGTAATTCAGTTCATACTTGCACTCTTAGAGAACTGAATTACGTCGCGGATCGGATCGACAGAAGACGATGACACCCTAAATATATCCATGAAACACGTCACGCATAGAACTGCGAACAGTTTTTCAGCGGGCTTTCTGAAGTTTAGAACAATCGCAAACTATTTCGTATGGTTAAGCGTTATAGAGAAGCACAACAACAAGGTTAAGGGCACGTTAAAACCTACTATTTGTCCGCTTCAGTTTGCCTGTTAATAAAATAGAAGCGCTCTAGACGTCTTACGGAAAAGAAAACTCTTCCTCCAGAACCAACACATGCAGTGTTCTTAACGGATCAGTTCTTTCTCCCATTCTGTCCCCGAATTGTGTCAATCATTAGAAAGAGGACAGCCTGATCAACGCAATGCCGACAAGACGATCTACAATTGCCAACAGCTTCACTTGGCCACTGATGAAACAACGAAATTTGCTTCCATCCTTAATTTTATATCCAGCTCAATATCAAATTTCCTAAACGGCATTTTCAACAGTCGATTATCTTTAGTAAATTCCGTCGTATTTATTGTGAAATTTAAATATGTTTTGCAGGAATATAACGATTTTTAAACAACAATGTTTATTTTCCCACTAACAGCTCCATGTTAATATGTAGAACCCGAGGTTCACCAACCAATAACCTTATAAATCTCGCGTTATTAACCCGGAAGGTCCAATTACAGCTGTTTAGCCTGGATGACTTAATTTGGCTGCAGATTCTTAATGGGGAACAAAGACGTAAAATAACAAATGCAATTGTTTAATATTTATGCAGCAGGGTTTTGTAAATACAGAGTACATCTCAGATTTCGAGTCAGATGATAGAAGTGAAACCGCTTCTCTATATTCATTCAGGTGGACTTTTCTTTTTCCATCTTTGACTTAAATTTGCCAGGACGGAAGATGACACTATATCTGAGGCTGGTTATGGAAAGCGCAAATTTTCCGATCGAAATCCGGCAACAAATCGACAAATAGTAGAAAAGCCAAGGTACCCATCTTAATCGAAGTTACCCCCATTTTAGGCCAACCGGTTCGCGAATGGAACCTTTGAATGCTGTATGTTCTGTGACGCGAATTTCAGTGTTCGTATTCGTTGTAAACAATTTAAATATTTATATTGTAGTATGAACGCCATATGAAAATGGTAAATGATTATATTATGTACTACGGTGGGTCCAAGAAAGACCTTGTTCGCGATGCGTAAGCTAAAAGCAAATATTCCGCACTTATTTCGTGAATTTATACTTAATGACCACTTGTTATGTTTTAGGTCCAAGGACAAACGAGATATTGACGTTATAAAGGAAAATAGTCGTTTTGTGTGGGAGGAAGGCGATAACCCACAGAGCTGGTAATCGCGCATTCCTAATCTGATTTCGTTTAATTTATCAAGGGAAGAACGACTCTCCAAAAGATACTGGGACCGACTCTTCAAGGAATATTGTATCGCAGATCTCGCTCGTTATAAAGAAAACAAGTTGGGGCTTCGATGGAGATCGGAAAAGGAGGTCGTTTCGGGAAAAGGACAATTTGTCTGTGGCTCCGTGAAGTGTGCAGACACCATGTTTCTGCGTAGCTGGGAAGTAAACTTCAGCTACACTGAACGCGGAGAAAAACGCAACGTGCTTATAAAACTTCGGCTGTGTCCTGCCTGTTCCCACAAGCTCAACTATCACAAACAGTACGTTGCTGACTTTCCTCGACACGTTTTCGCTCAGGGCTCCCAAATAAGTGTCAGTATACGTGGTTAGATTTAGTTGCATGCTTTGTACGTGTTCCGCATTTCGGCATAAACTTGCACTGCAATGGGCGGTCAAGTCAGATCAGATGGATGCGCAGTTCTCGTTCCAGGGGCGATAACCACAGTTAGACTGGATGGCTGGTCAGACCAGTTTGCTGTAAGGATTCGTTGGCGACACCAATGGTCGAATTCTTCCAATCTCCTTGTATCTTTGACGCGCGGTTACCAGGTTTCACAACTGTAAGTTAGGATGGGTGAATAGCGGTCCGAAATTAGCCAATTCGGTCCCACAGGCTAGGACGCAGTTGCCAGAACTAATCCTGAAAGCAGACCAGCGCGGCAGGCTCTTGAATGACGAAATAAGGCGTCGATGTTCTCCCCCCATCTCTCTCTCTCCTAGGCACGCAGAATTTGTTGGACAGCCAAACGAGGCGAAGGAGGAGGACGAAGAGGGCTTGTCTGACTCGAAGAGACCGCACAAAACAGAGTCACAATCTCCTCTGGCCTCTCAATCGACCGAGCCAGATGCGCCACCACAGCCACTGCCGTCGGCCCCGACGGTGGAAGACGAATTCGATGACTACTTAAAGAGCATGTTCATGTAGACCGCCAACGCAGGGGGTTGTACAGTCTTTTTTATTTGCAGTAAAACCACAATCGGAAATTGTCAGTGGCCCGTTTCTGAGGGGAAAGGCGTCGCTGGAATGCTGCTGGTAGACGGGGTGTTGGGCAATGTGCAGATTGAGATCGGCTCTGGTTCCAGTGGCATTAGGTCTCTTTTCGGTAACGTTGCCTCAGAGTTAACCATAACAGCAAATAGCGATTCCTGCATCAGCAAATTTTAAGCGACTTGGTAGCTAGATCTTGGTTAAAGCCGGCAGCGGCCACTTAAACCGCGAATCGCCATGGTAACACCCACCAATGCACAAAGCTCCTCTATAGAAACCACACTGTTGGCGAAGCAACAGATAAACTTCATGGTTAATCGTCAAGAAGAAGATTCCCGCCAAACTTTGATTGTACACTCCCCATCTTCTTCTCTTTACGGCAGAGGTCGAACAGTTCTTAGGCCACAATCCGCCAACCGGGAGAGCGTAAAAGGCGCTTTCATTTGCTTAGTCACCGCTTCCAAATTGGCGCCCATTTTCTCGAAACCACCAGTAGGAGATAAAGTGGGAAACGGTGGGCTATAAAAGTGTAATATTTTTGATTCTCGGATTCGCAAAAAAGCGTGCAATACCAAAGATAAAATATATCAAAGTGAAAAATGCAATAGGAATGGCAGAATGTGACAGCTATACAAATAGTCGCATGCAAATGACCTTGAAATGCACGAATTGAGGCGTGGGTGAGTGGGGATGACGAATTAATCAATGAAGCTGTGAGAGTATACTCGAGACGTCCAACTTGGAGAGGTCGACCTTCTAGGGAAAGGCAAGGGATTGGTAAAAAAACTCATGAAGATCAAAACAAAAACGGCAAACATACCTTTCGTTTCGACTTCTGAGACTAAAAAAAGTCAAAAGAGGCATGAGATTGGATCGTGAACAACCTTCTAATGGCCGTATAAATACATGATAACCAACCGACCATTCGGATAGACGCCCTTAATCTTCGAGGCGTTTTGGAGATCACAGGCATTCGACCAATCAAATCCACGTCCTCTGATAACAACTCCCAACGATCCTGCCGAACGATCACGCGAAAAAGTGAATCAGCGTGTGGACACACCATGAGAGTGATACGAACCGCGCTGAAAGCTAGCCTGACGCGGGGTCTTCGAACCTCTCATCACTGTGGCGTGGATCCGTGGACGTTTAACGCCTCACTCCCCCTCCAAACCCGCTTCCCTGATAGTCCTTGGTCTCCACCAACTGCCAATCAACGGTCGGGCAAACAGAATGCCAGCTGAGGCCATCACGCGCTTCCAGCGGCCAAGAACCAATCAGCTGACGTGGGATACTCCATGCACCAAAGAGGTTGTCAAACTAACCTTCCCACTGGTCACCCTTCCATGTGGAGCAACGTTTTCCTTCAAGGAGGTCGACGTGGACGACGACGACCCAGGGAAGCGCCCAGGATCCTGGGTGGGTCGGTGGGCGACCTTGCGTTGATTGTGCAGCCGCTTCGGGGTGGGGTTCATGCAGGGCGGAACGGAGTGCGGCGATGGTGCCGGGGCGATGCGAACGAGGGGGTTGGTTGTTTCAATGTGTTCCAAGAGACGAGATCTGGGGGCCGCTGGCGCAGACGACATTTCTGGCGAATATGGAAGAGCTACTGTTACGTATTAAGTAGCGAGTATATGATACTTTTTCCTTTTGCGCTGGATTTTTGATAAGCAAAACGATAAGCGGTACTCACGATTGACGTGTGTAAACAGTGGGTTCAGGTTTTCGGTCGCAATAATCGTGATTGGCTGCATTTGTAGGCCCGCCGAGAGATCCACCACTTCCATTGGTTGATGGGAGTAGCAGGTAATATGATTCAATCCAGTTGCACCTGGCATCCCGAAGTTGACGTTTGCCGTCGTCATGATGCTGGACCCATCGAACTGGCCGATGTATCCCGTGGGTGCTGACGGCAAGGACGCACTTACAATCATTTGATTGGTTGTCGGGGGCTGAGAACGGCAGGCGATTGGTTCGACGCCAGACACCGCTCCACTAACCACATTCCCGCGTCGATTACGCTTTCGGGGAAGTGCCTTCTGGGGTACCTAAAAGTACGGTTACATAAAATAAACCCTCGTTCGTACTGACCAATCAGCGTTCAACTCCCACCCATCCCTAACAAATCACCCAAAGCAAGGACTCTACAAGCTGTGGCCAACACAAAAATTCGCTGAGGGCTGTCCACAGAACCTACAGAAGAATGCAGCGGAGGAATTTCTTGTTGTTGTTGTTGTTGCTCGCCAATCGAGAGGTCAGCTTCCTCAATTGTCACGGTAGGCCATGGGATGGCATCAATTAGATCCATTGGTGTCGCCGACGAGGACGACGGTGGTTTCGGATGCTGCGCTTCATCGGTCGGAGAGTTCGACAAATCGTAAACTGAAAGGAAGGAGGAGAAAAGAAAGACAAGCCCAAACGCCACAGTAGGCCCCATAACTCAGCGATGGTTGGTTTTTTCCGTGGGATTACAGAGAGTGTACGGACGGCGCCGATGGAAATCCCTCCAATCATTCCACGTCCATGGGAAGCTGTGACCAGGGACAAAAGAGGCAAGCATCTGGACGTACGCCACTGGAGGTCGTCGAGCTGAGGGCGATCAGTGATCTCGTCCACCTCGTCATCTTCATCGCCGCTGTCGCTGCCGAAGCACTCGTCAAGCAACGCATGATAGCTTGCCCCAGGCTCTCCTGCATTGGGCGAGGCCTCGGAATCAACCACTTCGCCTTCCTCAACGTCTACTGGTTTGCTGATGACCTTGGAAGCCGGTGGTGGCGGTTGCGAAGGTGCTGAAGACATTAAGAAACATCTAGAAATTAGTATACTTGGTAAGGTAGCCTAATGATGGCAGTCAAGCAGATTCGTCCACTAATCGCAGGCACCGGACACGCGTCGGTTGACATTACCGGAAGCATCTCTACTGGCGGTAGTTTTAAGAAATGTGAAGCTGCGGCTCCAGACTGGAATGACCAACAAGTGCCTGAGTTCGACCCCCCTCCCCAAGCAGGGAAACGACACCAGACGAACCAGATGGGGAATTGGGGGTGTGGGGTGAACGCGGCGACCTTGGGGAGGAAAACGTGTTCGGCTGCTCGTCGTAGTAGACGCCGTCGGAATCCAGCGCGACGAGGATTTTCGACCCGCCGTCAACGGACGAAGAAGAGGCCTCGTGGAAGGATGTCGGCATGGAGAGGGGTTTGACGGGGACGGGCATGGCCTGACGCCGTTGGCTGGACGACGAGGCGTTGATGGTGCGTGGGGGACGGTGAGGCATCGGCTCGGAGTTCGATGGGGAGACGGCCGGTGGCTGGTGATGTGGGGATGCGTGAAGGAGGTCAGAGCAGGCGAAGAGGGTGGCGCCTGAACACGTCGAAGAGGCCGCTGCCGCCGGTATTATGGGCTAAGTGGACGAAGATATTGCTAAGGCCACGACGAAGACTGAGAACAAATCAAACTTCTTGGTAGACCGAGTCATGTAACAGTCCGGCGATGAGTTACTCCCCACCTGTCAATCGGCGACAAAGAGTTCGCTGACGACAACCTTGTCCTGGGAAATACCCTAACTGCCTTGCTATGCCGAATAAAAGATCCAGGGAAGCTGTCAACCCTTCTACAACCTCTTGGTAGACCGAGCAATGCAGTGGTTCGTCCAGAGAGGTCTCACTGATCGCACGTCTCACTCTATGTATCTGGAGGATTAACAGTCAATCGATAATTGCGAGCGGATAAACTGAATTACAAGTGACGTGAGAATCTTCGGTCCCCGTTGATGGCGCACAACCGCGACTGCTGATGATGGTGACGGCAGATCCTGGGAGTGCCGCATCTAATAGAAACAACAAATCATTGCAACATTAAAAACACTACTCGGATTAAAAAGTAGCGTGAATATCTAAATTAATGGAGGACACGAAATCACGGACTTACAAGAGACGTGAATCTACTCACTGGAAGCGCTTGTTGGGTTGATGGAGGAGTTGGCATGGAAACTTCGGCGGCGTTTACCTCTAGAATAGAAGATTTGAATATCAAGCGAAGACAAATTATTATCTGGGATCCGTTTTTACACGGACCAAACGTATCGGTGTTACCTACAGTACCTGGTCCCCATACTAAAACCACAGTAAAGCCGAAGGTATCTCCCCAGGATCCAATATTTTTCTTGCCCTCCTCGCGTTCTAGATGGCAACCATAGGCAGCCACACAACACCAAATTGAGCGCCAGTCATTTTCTCGTGTGCAATCGCTATTGGTGCGTTGTGAACCAATACGCGTTGGCGCCTGTAATCCGGCCAATTGGCGGCTGAGGCTAACGGGTGACACTGCAGGGGACACCGGCACCTCTACACTACTAATATTCCCAGGAGTAGTCTTCATGGAATGACATCCAGAAGGACAGCATATTCTTCAACGTGGTCGGGTGTATGCCTTCGTGTGTCGTTGCCCCAAGTCCCTGTGTTCTTCCAACTTGATTCGCCGCAGACAGAACCCAGTAAACGAATGAACCGCCATCCAATTTCAGCGCAATCAAACAAATACCCACCTTACAGAAACGTGGCGACGCTAATTTAACCACTCCCAGGCCTCGACATCACGTACAACCTTTTATACACACGCAGGTTTCCAGATCCCTATTCTGCACAAGAGCGATTATTTTGAGGGCATGTGTGTTCATCCAGTCATTCCCGTTTACAGTGATTCCCACTTGTCTAGATTCAGCCTAATTCAAGGACGGTTACGCCCAATTAACGCTAGAACGCTCCCCTGGACCCAAGAGTCACGTAGACACTCTGAAAAATCAAACCCCCCACTTTTTACACCATTTCACGTGTAAACTGTAACCGAACGGGCTATGGCCAGTCATTAGAAAAGCACAAAAGTATGAACAAGCCACAACTTTCTTCACAGAAGGAAAGGTAACCGGATAATCCCTATAGAAAAACCCCATGAAAACGACTAATCCAGGAGATAGCCGCATCGATTAGAAGGAAAAGCATCTGTGGAGAAAACTCCCCAGAAGCTGTGACGGCGCAAATTGTTAAGGTTCCAACTACTACGCACTACGTAGATGGACAGCAAATCCAGGTGTTCCAAGAGGGTGCTTGTCTGGCCGACGGCGTTGTAATAGAGTTGCTCAGTGTTTGCACAGAGGCCGTTCACTCCAGTGCGTTTTAGAGATTAGTCGAAGACACCAGCGATCGAATACCTCAGATATTCTTGTGTCTTCGACGCGCATCCACGGCTTAGGATAGATCGGTTTGCGGCGCAAACCTTTGTCCGCAGTCCAATCCCGCCCGGCTAATGGGTAACCTCAGCCGCAAGACCCACGATCGAAAAATTACAAAAAAAACTAACCTACCACAAGAGGAAGACGAAGTCGGCGGCATGTTGGATTGAGGCTGAATGACGTTGGCCTCCGCTGGAAGTCGTTGAAACTGCGATGGTGAGTGGACACCGGTTCGCTTCCGCCTCGATGGAGCAGCAGCATCAGCAGCATCGTCGTCGTCATCGGAGCAGACGAGAATCGGTGCGGGTGGATTTATAGGGGTCATGGCACATGAATCAGGCGTCTCTTCGTCGTCCGCAGGCATCGTGTCGGTAACTGGAGCAACCTCTGCTGCCACGGCAACTGCAGACATGGACGCACCCTCCGCCTCCTCCTCTTCCACCGGTTCGCCAGACTCCCCAGTCTGGTGCTCAATTCCGCGTAGCAGGTCGTCGATGAAACTGTCGTAGCTGATCTCGGGAGCCTGCTGAAAGGAAGGCGAGAAGCCTACAGCTTTAGCGGTTACCGCTACAAAGACGTCGACTCTCGAGTGAGCGATATTAGCTGAGTAGTAGGTGGCTGTTGTAGTCGAGAGTAAATGCTTTTTCAACTTCCTCCAGTATCGAGATCTGGGTGCGAGTTCAACGTCCGGCCAGATCGGTATTACTAATCACCCAATTGGATGCGTAATCACCACAATCGATGGCGTTCAAGCACAAAAACACTCACCAACATATCGGATTCCATCAGCGGGAAGAGCGAAGGGAGAGTGGTGAAGGAGGATGAAGAAGGCAGGTGGGTCTCTGTGTCAGAGCGAAAATTGGCACCAGTTGTGAGGCTTGTGTTAATCTTATCTGCGACGGTTTCAGCATTGACCAAAAGTGCTGAGATGACACGCTAAATGAATTAAAAGGCAGAAACTGAAACCCAATACCCCGGAACATTCGAAAACCAAGAGGTCGTGCCATTAGCCGGGGATCCACACACATCAACGTCACCCTGACCACTAAGCACCTCGGATTACACGAATGAAGATCATGGAGATGGATTATGAACTCCGGTAGTTTAACAGAGTGTCTAGGTTCTCCTAGGATGTTAGAGTCCAATTTCCAGTCCATGCTACACTAAGTGTGAGTCATCCTGAAAAGCTATTGGTCCATCTTATTGTCCCATCAGAAATGTGGGCATGAATATTTCCGGCACACCTCGGCTTTTTCAACAAAAATTCAGGCTTGAAATGAAAACATGATGAATAGAACAAATAGGATACCGACCATACCTCCATATCGATCTCATCGTGGACTTGTAGGGAGACCGAGGTGTCACAACATTCGACTCCATCGTCTTTGCACCTTTGCTGCACAACAGGGCTCTCCGTGCAATGAATAGGCCTGGAACGAAATTGCGTGAACAAACGCGTCAAGGAAAAACTCCATCAAACCAAACACGTTCACAGTTAGCGAAATAAAGATATACCCGTCTTTCCGTTTTCTTCGGGAGGACGAAGAACACTCTGGAGTGAGTTGGTTGACCGCGAGGGGTTTCCGTGTAGCCGGGAGGCACTTCACCGGGTTGAAAGGAATTAGGGTCATTTTCATTGGACCAATCGGGGTCGATTGTGGGGTCGGCGACCAAAGAGTCGCCATTCTTCCAATAGATCCAGTGGGTCCACCTTAACAAAAACATAAAAGGATAGCCCATTTTGAAATAACAATCCTTTGTAAGTTTGCAGAATCGAACAGGACTATGTCCACCCGAACTTAATATATGCATTAGCGATAAGCGAACATATCAAAGCATCCTAGAAGCAGACTAATAGGCACATTTTGGTGAATGAAGAAAAATCGAAAGAGGTTTTTGCTCACAAAACGGGTCGTATCGAGAATGTCCCGATCCAGCTGGGATGATGTGAACACGCGGGGCAGTGGGTGACCGACCGGACAAACACGGCAAAACAGGGGACTTAGATGATTGGAGCACGATTTTCTGCACTGATTTGACGGTTTTACTATTTTTCAATTCAACCAACAGCTCCTGCAACGTCGTTGAGGCCTCACCCGGACGGCAAATCCTTGACCCAGCACTGGAAGAAATGGGTCGCCAACCGTCTGCAGGTTTATGAGACTCCAGTTCTTCGTTCACTAAGAGCAAAACATATCATATTTTGATATAAAGTGGCACCGAAGAAAAAGGAATTACTTACAAAGATTAACCAGCCTGACATAGTCCTCCAAAACGGTGATCAAGGACAGACCACCGACACGACAAGGCACATCGTGAGGACGAGAGTACTGGCTTCGCAATTCCCCGAAATGCGGACATTCATGAAAAAAACAGGTACATGCTTCTGAACAACCTAGATCGCTGACGTACCCTATGAGAGAAAACATTTCACAAAAATAAATTTATGATAAATTTAACGATAACCAACGATGTCAAGTATTCAAACTAACCAAGGACCAAGCGACATACTTCAGAAGGGAGAAGGGAAAAGAACAGTTGCACTACCATTTATACATAAGAACAATTCGAAATATTTCAAAAAGTGGATATCAAAAGTTTCTGTATTGTGCGCTTTAACCTTTATCGATTAAAAGATACGAAAATCAAATACACATGGTTATATTTTGGTCAATTATGTGAAGATGAATACAAAAATATAAGTGTTCGACAGGTAATCAACGGACCGTTAAAGCTATGCAGCTATCAAGAAATTGTGTCAATCGTTTCCAATAAATGCCAAACTTCCCACGGCACAAACATAAATAATCATTTTTTAATCGGTTGTTTTTTAAGTGTTCACCGTTTTCTCAGTTAAAATCCTCCTTTTAAGAAGTTATTCGTTCCAATTATTGAAAGAAATTGCCATTAAACGAAACGACGTCTTTTAGAGATTAATTGCCGAACAAAAACAATATTTGTTAATATCTTTTGGAACCGCTGTTTATTTGCCACAAACAATGTCATTAGCCCCGCCCTCGTTCGTAATTTAACATGAAGTTGTAAAGAATTAATTCAAATCTTAAGGCAACAATAACGACTAAAAAGTGCATGGTTCACAAGATAGAGGTTTCAAAACAAGAATTAAATTGTTTACAACGACCAGGCAATTAATCGATTTCTTGGATTGTTGTGTTTGTAATTTCATCAATAAAAAACCTCAAATGATTCTCCAAAAGATCCAAATTCGCTTTCGAATGCCAAACCGCTAGTTATATTTAACCCATTTCCAACAACTACGAAGTTAGTTGGCTTGAAGATAGTCCTGTCTACAACCATTACCCCGCTTCCTGTGCCGGTAACCATTGAATTTAGCTGCATCCAACGACGCAGTTTGTCCTGTATTGCATTATGGCTTTCAAAATTTACCCCATCGCTTTGAATCATGCTTTAAAAGTACCATCCATGTGAGAATAGAGAACCGATAATATTTTATTGTAGTTTTCGAAAAATAATATTGGGGACCGCTTGAGTAAAGTGAAGTGTTTATTCGTGACAAAAGTTTGGAATAGTATGTAAGACCACAAATTCTTGTAAGTTCAAAAATAATCTATATACAATGTTAACGAAATTAATTCGATTTCGAAACTGTCGAAAAAACACATGAAATCGTGCTGTTCGGAATTCGCTGTGGACTTCGCCTATATTTTATTTCCAAGTCGTTGAATGCAACTTTAATCCAACGAAAGTTTCCAATCAGGGCCGATAACAAACCAGCAGAAGTTCGATCAAACTAAACGACGAACAGGCCCTTTTACTTAAAGCAACTTCAATTTTGCCTTTACATATCTTCTTACACCACATGTCGGCATAATGGCACGGATACGCAAATACGCATCAACACACTAGAAGCAAACTATACAGCCCTTAACACATTTTAAATCAGTACATTCTCATGACCGAAAATGCATTCGGGAGCAAAAAATCTGATCTTCTTTCGGAGCCCCTTATTAGTGTTGACAGAGTTCATTAACGTGGATTTAAAATATCGTCCCTATTCCAATGTCATAATTCTTGTCGGTTATTGGTTGTTCGGAAAGGCACTCACACCAGCACGTCATCCCAAGACCATAAAATGACCAATCATATAGCTGGAAACATTCCTCAAACCTACAGCTTGGGATTGCATTCGATGAAGAAAAGGTGGTCTATTTCGCCATCACCCATTCTTGTTCCACCTAATCTTCTCCTGGGCGCGTTTCAACGTGGACTCGTTGGGGGTGTCTGGTTCTCGCCTAACCAATTGAGCGTGTTCACACACTCATTAACTTTCATGAAGGCCATTAAAAAATCCAAACGTCGAAATGTGAAGCCCCCATGAGGTTTTGGGCGACCAGGAAACGCAGCAACATTGCCTACAGTTAGCTAAAGTGGAAGAAATTCGTAATTCTTTAATATAATTATTAATTTAAAATAAACATTGTATTATCAGTGATGGAATGCGTGTGCATTTAAAGTTGTAATTTCCTGGAACACATACAATTTCATATTTTATTATCGGATGTTCATTAAAATAACTGAACTTTACGGCATTGAACGCAGCCTCCTACGGAAACACTCACAATTTTGTGAATAAATCATTAGGAATCATTGCCGCTCAAACAAAAAACATCGATACCCTTGGGGTAGTAGTGAAGTATACCTAGTTTTGAAAAGGTTTATCTACTAAATAGTGCTTTGCTTACACGCCTATACAATTCCCTATTTGCCCCGGCTTAAATGTCATGAATTTATAACCCTCCGTAGGCTTTTTAAAATAATCTTGTTTTCTTGTTGCCTGTCAATGCTCCCCATTGTATCGTCCACAATCGAGTTAATCTCAGTGTTGATCTCTTCGAACAATGCGCAAACAATGCCGTTCCATACTCACAAGAAGTGTTGCATATCGAAATTCGGTGGTTCCTTATTTGTCCCGATTTTTAGTTTCACAAGAGCAGATGAAACAAGAATCTATCTGTCTAGACCAACTGATACACAAGAAGGTAATTTTAATAGTTAGTGAACAGGAAAGGTAAACGTATTTTGTCAGCCACTAATTTTGCAAGTGCAAAAAAAAATTTAAAAGATTTGAGAGGCCTGCAATTTTCGTCTTAGGTATCTTGAGGCTTTTGGGTCAAAACCTACTTCCGGCAGTCAAGAGGATCGAAGGTGAAACGGGGCAGCCTCTTTCAGCGTGGCAATGATCCCAAAAATGCTGACCATCCGAAGAAGTAACGACTGTTGCAGACGCACACCAGATCGGAACCGATAAATTCAAAATATCCTCGATGAAATTTTGTATTTTTGTTAATTTTGTCTCTCATAACGTGTACCTATGATGAAAACAACGGACCTTCCCCATTCGTTTAACTGTCGCATTCTTGTGCTTCTGAATCTATATTCTCCGATTTTTGACATGGACATGTTATTTGGGCTATGTGACTTACAGCAACAAGACCAAACTTTAAATTTACACCCCAATATGAGGGTATTACAACTAAACCCTCGATTGATGGTAGATTATCATTTTTGAAGAAGACGCCTCGCGGCTGATAACAGTAAATAAACTTAAATAAATAAATATCTATAACTCAGCCTGATTACGCAGAATACAACTATTTTCAGAAATTGGCAATTCCTATATAGTAACTGTGGGGTGGTGGATCACCTGGCATGAATCTGTAGTGACCTTAAATGATGTGTTTATTTATTCCAGACGCATGACATCCATTGGACTGGCACCCCATTGGCTAACGCACACAACAGCGCATGCTGTGACCTTAACGTGGATAAATTAAGACAATATCGACGACACTTGGCCGGCCCCCACTTTTTACCACGACACGCCCCACGTGTGTCCAGACAGGACTCGCCTGCAGCGGGCGCTAAGCATCGCGCCTTGTCGGTGTTTTCGGCCCAGGTCGGGCCCTCACTATTGTTTGAATAATAAACAATATTATTCATTCCCGACCTTCGTCTTTGGCCATCGTGCCATTCTGATTTTTGGGCCACGAAGTCTTAGAATTACCATAAGTCCTCCCAATTGAGATTTCCCGTTCAAGGTCAATTCCAGCTGTACACTGTGTGCTGGGTAATGCACCAAGCGATTCCAAGATTTTCAATCGGCGACCTGGAATTCGCATGAAAGATACCAACCGGTTCTAATCCGTATAAATAACTTTGCAAAGGCAGTCTGGCCGGGGATAAGCACGTTGACAACCAAATTGATCTCGAGGCGCCCCGAACGCCACTTCAAACCCATCAGCCAAAATGATGCGCCAAATATCTTTAAAATAGTTGGCTTCCCACATTCTGCCTGACGGTTAAACGAAGGTGGAAGTACGGCTCAAGATCAAAGGCGTTCAGATCAAAGGGTTGCCGCCGAACGAACCGAATTTCATGAGCGTCATTTGTTTAATGAAGAAACTTCATCTGGAACACTGATACCTTGCGTCGTTTATTTGTTTGAAAACTCTCATCGGTGTTTTAAACACCAAACACTGAAATTTAAGTACACGAAAACAATCCTATTTCCAATAAGATGTCTGTATTTCTGTATTAAATATGTATTCGTGTTTTTTTAATCATCCAATTCTATTATATTATACCTATACGATAATACGACTGTAAATAAATAGTAAAATAGTTGTTTGTTTGTTAAATTACGCAATGACAGAATTTATCACGAATGTTTGCATTGTGATGTTTCGACCTAGGATCCTATTCCAACGTTGTGGTTCATCGCTTTAATTAATTATTTACTTATTCCACTCTCTTTCATCGAACTTAGATCAAATGTTTACCGGCACGTTCGTTTCATTCTAATTAACTATAAATCAGGACAAATAAGGAATGACCGAATTGCGATATGCCGCCGTTCTTGTGGGTATTGAACGGTATAGCCTACGCATTGTTAAACTTGAATAAAATTTATCGTCAGAGGTTTACAACTAGTGAAGTCGCTTTGAACGATAATCTCTTGGATCGAGAGCATAGGCATGCCACAACAGAACGAGATTATTTTTATAATCCTACATTTGAGACCAGGGCAAATCACGGAGAAACAAAATTATACAAATGTTTTGATGTGGTTTGAAAATAACGCCGAGGAAATTATGGAGTGAAGCCATTTCCAGAGTGGCAAAATCTGCTCTCAGCAAAAAGGGAGATTCATTTTGAAGCGTTCAGCAGAACAGTATTCCCGGAAGACCACTCAAGTACCTCATAAACGGTCTCTTCGAACTGGTCAAGTCAGAAAATACTGCTTCAAAAGAATTTTTAAAAATATATACCTGAAAGCTTCTTACTAAATTGTCTGGCTGGAGTAACGCGATAAAATCACAAAAAACATCCCAATTTCACGGATATTCACGAAAAAAATAGAATCATTAAAACAATAGTGTTTGTGAAAGTTTTATTTTGTAACGTTAATTTATTCACGTTAAAATAATTATTTGTCGCAACGAACACATATAGTTCCTTTGTATTCTGAGCATCATTGAAATTCCATTTATTCACCGTATTGTCAAACCGAACCGAGAAATCTTAACTGATTCTAACGCGGATTAAGTGCCGAACCAATGAGCCTTTATTAAGACTGTCGGACAATTGAAACACTTGTAGAATCAGCAGCATAATAATAATAATACAAAAATAGCATTCGATTTACGCAGTTCATGAAAAAAATTGAAATTTACAACAATCAAAAATGACTGAGAAAGTGACGATTGTAGAATAATTTAAAGCGAATACAAGAGACAACTACAAAGTAAATTTAAAAAGTGTATAAAGTTTGAAATGCGCAGTAGCAACTACTAAAAGTTCCTATTCATATCGCGCGCCACATTTATTTTCTACGTCAATGAATAATAAAAGTAATTGCTGAAATCAATGAGTAGTGCCAAGGTTAAACAATGAAATTCCTCTTTTGCGGGAGCACAAAACTTATTTGTTTTAAACAAATAAAAATTGAAACATTTATCCACGCAATGACTCGGAAAAACATGTTTTTCCCAAAAAGCCAGACATTGCGAAGATGGGCTTGATAATTAAATTTTAATGAAATTTTAATGAAATTTTAATTTGAAGTTGACGTCATAAAATCAAGTCGAATTATTTGTTTTAAGGGAAAATTATTTGCAGGGCAGTAGTCCTAAAAACCTCAATTAAGCACTTCAAATTTTTTTGCAAATGTGTTCCCTCGATTTACCGTAGAGTCAGGAGTACTCCAAAACAAACCATTAAAACCTATTAATAGAAACATCTTCCCCGACGACAATCTCCCAATTACTAAACATTATTTTTTGTCATTATCACTCACTGTTAAGCAGGTTTGCACCAACTCGCCATTTGATGGGGTCCATCTGGTGAAACAAATTTCATATTTTAATTTATATTCAATTACCTTTCAGTACGCCAATTTTGTGCAATCCAATGGCATTGTAGGTGCCGAACACGTGAACTCAAAATTACACCATATCAGCGCGGAATACCTGCGTCAACGTTAAATACAGTGAAATCAACTAACTAAAGACGCTATCCGTCCACACACAACATTTACAATACATACAGCAAGATCTAAATTCAGCATCCAACCCCCTCTTCATAATGTCCCCTTAGAACCGGATCTGGGCACAGAATGATCCAATCCTATTAGTCGATTTCTGGTCATTGGTAGCCGGTTAATGCATCCCAATCCCTCCAGGATGGTTGCTTAGTGTCCGAGATGCTCCCTTAGGCTGGTTACAGATTTACAACGCATCACTAAGTCGACAACCCGAGGTAAACTGGTTGGTGTCACGGTTATCGTTTCACTGCAACAACGTCGATTTACAGACCAGTGAATCCATAGGATTTGGTGTAAGCGTTTAATATTCGTGGATTAAGGCAACAAGATAGAAAAATAATTTGGGATAATAAATCATAAAAATGAAAACCATGTTTATGTTTTGCCTACCCAAATCGCCCCTGGGAGGACAAATTGTTTACATTTTCATCTCCAGGAACCGTTCCTTATCAAGCCACTGAGAGAAATATCGAATGGGTGCATTTTTAAAATTCCAGGTTGGGATATCAACCAATATTTATTATCACGACTTCACAATAAACAGTTACAATGTCTCCATAAACTGGAAGACAGTGTGAAAGAGGAAATTGATTAACATTGGCTTAACTGAGCCAATCGAAATAGAGTGGGTGTTTAAAAAATGACCAATTTTTACGATGCGTAAACATTTGGACATCAATGGGATTAACAACTTTTAACGACCTTAAGATGTGAGTCGCAGATTCTGAAATCGTGCTTAGCTGCGTGCGCGCTTTTCAAAAAAGAATAAAGAAGATTTTCTCATTTGGGGAATACAAAAGCAGCCATTTTTCAAAAGTTGATGCGAGCGAAGGGTGGACATGATTAAGGGATCAAATTTCCAAATATATTCATATTCTGACTAGCTTATTCAATATTGTTTGTAAAATTATTTTAATTGTCCGATGATACCAATGTTTAGCTTTCATTCAAGCGAAGGTGTCTAGCAATCATCAGAGCGGAATGAATGTCTGGTTAGATCGCCCAATATGTTTGTTTTTTGTAAATATTCTTGTGAATCATCGTTTCGGCAATTATAGTTGAACTAAATGATCACTAATAACTCCGGCACATCTGAAATAAACTCAATAGGCTTTTCCGATCAAAATATCCAATGTTTGTAGCTGGACGCGCATATCGTAAGTTTGTTTTAACGTCGGCATTTCAAGCAAGCATTAAAAAACCTTTTATCGATCCGGTAACATTGAACATGACAATTAGTTGCATGCGATTGGATTTACCGAAGCATTTATCCTGTCACGATAGACCCCCAGTATTTAAAAACAGGCAATCTATCGGATAATTTAGAAAATACTCAATCACGTGTTTTATTGATATGGATTAAGAGAGTCTGCTTACTAAAATATCGTTAACTAAACATTCCAAAATCCGATAAAGACATGTAATAATGACCAAAAAGCATGAGACGGTTCGATTTCCGAAATAATTTGCATCTGTTGAGCAATCCAATAATTGAACCAAGTGATAAACATTTTCAGAAGACCGAAAGTCTTTTGGAATATTATGCAAACCGAACATGTTTTCCCACCTGTGGAAATTACCAAAATACGCCGGTAAAAGTCCACGCAAATAAAGAATAGTTTTTGGTAAAAAATAACAATGTGTAAGAGCCGATTGTTACTTAGCCGACCAATGATTAGAAACCATTTTCAGTGCAATGAGCTACCCTTCTTATATTACCGGAAATACCTTTTCATGGCAATTAAATACACATAACATCGAAAACACCGTAAAACCTGACGACTGGAAAAATGATTTAAAAAAATAACATCTTTATTTTTTGTCTGTCACTTATTTACTGAACGTGTTCCCATTTGGTTTAATTGCAAATTAAGTAATAGAAACTGCGTTTTAGAGATAAAATCCATTAAAATCATGTCCGATTAGAATTTCTTCGAGTATTTCGCAGTATGTCCAGCAAAAAGAGGGGGAAGGAAGGGTTCCTGTTTTTATAATCTTCATCGTTTTTCTAAAAAGGAACAGTTTGATCGCTGCCAATTGTTCAGCTCTCTCAACCCATGCCAAAGTGAAAATCTATGAGTCGAAATGCATTATATAAAGTAATCAGACATTAATCAGTCTTGTTTCGGTAATATGATGACACTTTCCATGTGATTAGATGAATTATCCACAAATCGCTTATCAGCTATAAGTCCCGAATCTCATAAATTTGCCCAAAGCAACGCGTGGTAGGCTAGTCTATATTAATTAAATTAAATTCAAAAAGTGACCTTGTCAACGATTTCAAAAAGTGCCGTAAGTAAATTTTATTTTTCGACTTTTTTTGTCACATTTAATCCAATAAAAACGGTTTTTTTATTTGAGAATTATAATGAATTCGACCTGTATCAACTTTAATTAAGAGAAAAACGGACTAATTATTGGGTCCCATGAGATTGATGGAGAAAAGTGCCATAATAAGATGAAGCTATTGTGCCTCGGTTATATGCACGACTGAACAATTGTTCATAACAAGTTTCATTTTTTTCCAAATTAAATATTGCATTATGAAGGTCTTATTTTGTGCATAAAAATGTGGTTATTCAGTTTTCCAAAGGAAGAAAACGTAAAGTAGGAATTTCGTTTTGGGTCGGCAAACCCCCAGATCTATTTTATATAGGTTATATAGGGCAATGATGGCCAATTTTGGGGTCATAACAAATTCTGGACAACGCCTAAACGTTTGACATAAACCTTGACAGCAGACTTGAACGTGAAAATGATTGTAAATTGCTGTATGGGCGGTGACATCCCTTGCAGTTCATAGGAGGGATGACATTTAGAGTCGTATTGTCAATATGACTAGGACACACCTTGCCTCCTATAGCTTCAAATATAGAAATAAATCGCGTAGGGTTTAAATGTCCTTGAAAACAAAAAAACAAGGGAATGACCGAGATTTGCACGAAACAAACAATTAGAAAACCAAACGTTCGCTCACAGATGTGTCATGTAATGGTCCTTTCACAAAAAAGGATTTGGAAAACGCCTCAAATTGTACACCAACCCGTACTTCGGGGTTAAACCTGAACACGACGAAATTAGGAGTCTTCGCGTCTGGAACAACTTTATAAAATCAACAAGTTGAAAGTTAAGAGTCTCAGTGGAATTTTGAACAAAATGTAAACCATCTTTGCTTGAGAGGAATACATCTTCCTAATAAGCGTATTCTAGAGCATTCACGAAACAAAAAGCTTATCAGATACTGCTTGATGCGATTAGGGGTTGCCATGGTGAAAAGGCGCTGTTGCCATTAATCGAAGTGTTATTGGGGTGATTATTATCATTCACGCACATCGCTCAGGATTCAAAAATTGTTTTTTTTGTTGCTATGTTGATATTTTTGTTTACGCGTCTGACTTCTACCAACTGATAAGTCGTTTTTTACAACAACACCTTAAACAACGATAGTTTGTTCAAACAATTTGTTTAAGGAATAAACGCTCACCGTTATTTTCGATGTACCGTGTTTATATTCGATGTGATTCCACCGTGTGTTTTGTTAGATAGATTTTACGCATCTCTACACCCTCTTCTTCCAATAAAGTTCGGCTGTACTTTCGACACAAGAAACCTTACAATTATTTGAATTAACAGCTCGTTTTGAACGGATAATGCGCGAAGCCATGCGTCATCCATAAAATATTTGTCAACTCAAGGAAAGATTAGAGTCCTCATTAAATCGCTATTCCTCTAAGTTCCGTTACCGAACCTCGTTTTTTTCCAGATTATTATCTAAATTAACACAATTAATTAATTGGGCAAATTCTACTCCCCTTTTATATAGTAACCTCCTTGCAGCGTGTTGTTAGCAACTCAAACCCTCAATAGGTGGTTCCCCGGGACCAGGAAAGATGCCTAAAACCTTTATTCGTCTCGCACACAAACATTCCCGGCGCCCCCTCTCATGATTTCGCACTCGACAAGTGCGCGCCCGCCAATCCCGTGGCCGCCAGCTGACTGCATTGCGCGCGCGCACGCGAAAACGGCTCGGCGCACCTCTGAAGGTCGTCTGCAAAGTCGCGTTCACCATCGAACGTGGACATTTAGGGTCAGAAAAGGATGATGTCTAGACAAAATAATGCCACTAAGGTACCTAGGACCCAAAAATGTGCATTCAAATCCCACGAATAAACGGACTAATACCGAGACCAGCGTTCACCCGTCTGCAAACGCTTAAAAGCGCCCACACAGAGGATACCTCTACCAGAAAAAGCGCAAACATGTCAAAACACGTCGGTCCAAATGCTACGTTTATTTTCAGAGTTTATTTGATCCTCGTGTCGAACTGCATATTGAAATGCAAGCAGATGAATGGATTAACAGAGCAACAGCATCGCGACAAAATGACAACGGTTAAATATGTATGCGCGTCGTCTGCGAGATGTTGGGGTGCTATAAACTGAGCAACCTCAAGGGTACAAATCACAGATTTAAATTAATTCAACTGCCGTTGTCCGCTTCGCGCAGCTCAATCTTTTTCTGCCGATTATGACGCCAAATTAAAAAAAAACTGTTTGTTGATTACAATTGTCGTGGTAACGAAGTGCCGCTGTTGACGTATTTTCTGTTGCAAAATATCCAATAGGATAATTTCTTAAAGTCGACACCTACATTTTCCTGTTTTTTGTATCCCGAGGAAAAATGATGACAGTTTCACATGAAATGGGAACACGTATCACCCATTCTTGCAAAATAAGGCAGGAATTTCAACGATTTTAATTTCATTGTGAATATTCTTATACTATCTTTCCTCTTTCTTATCCAGATTAATTGTCTTCCGAACTCTCTATGATTTTCGCAGAGATGATTGTAACTGATAAATAAATAAAAACGACGGAACATCAACAACAAAGACCGTTTTGAAATCGAAATTCCCTTGGAGATTATCCACGCAAATAATGCCAGTTTCTATTTTCAACCCTGACAATAAATAAAAACAAGTAATGGGGTACTCATTTTTAAAACAGGTCAGTTTTTGATTTATTTTCGTAGCAATATTGCCTGATTTGTCTTGAAGATCTACAGAAACAGAATCAGTTTTTTTTCAAATCAACGGTCGGCTGATGATTATAATTTGACTGCTTGAAATGGGATTACCGCTAGAGTTATTAATGATTTTGCTTGACGAATATAGAATGGTTACCAAGCATTTATAACCGACTATTAGGAAATGGTACTCACACCTCAAAATCAGGTATTTCGAGCCAAAACTCGAAACCGCTTATTTCTTGCAAACTTTCAAAAAGAAAGGACAAATTTCCTGTCTGCTGCCGTTCCCCTATGATCGACATAAATTCCTCCATATTTATTTGTTGCGGAATTTCTTCGTCGGTACTAGACAACAATTTACCTGATGCCCTTGTAGAGGATAACTAGCGTAATTAATTCCAAATAAGGGTTTTAGTAACATTTTAAATACTTTAACATACCTTTGTTAGGTCTCATCTCGATTAAGAGTCTTGTTTTAATATCACCGTACGAAAGCGCGGACTTTTGGGGATCGTCGTTCACGCTATCGTGAGCTTTGCTACTCCGTTTGAATTCTCTGTTATAGTGAGGAAAATGGTGAAGCTAATCAAGCAGACGAACCACAATATCCTGCCTAGAAGGGCCGTTCCATCTAGAATGTCGACTAGTGAACGTCGACCGTCTCCCTCCCCGACCGTCATTAAGGACGACGACGAAACCCCGTCGAAGATGGACCAACTCTGCGAAGTCGTTTCCCAACTGGCAATTATGGTGTCAGCACTTCGGAAAGAGATACAGAAAAGGAACCAGCCATCAGTCATTCCTACCTCGGCTAAGGAACCAGAGCCGATGCCCGTTACCCCTGCTCTTGAACAAGAGCCGACGCCTCCCTCACCTGTTAATTCCTCTCGACCTCGCCCAAACGATTCAGTTACAATTCGTCCCTCTGCCACTTGTGTCGTTCCTCTATCACCCGTAATAAATGCCTATGTTAACAGCCCTACGATACAAACAGGAGTGCTTGTCGTGCCATCCAAGACTATTCAATGCTCCGAGTATTGACTGGTCGGAAATTTCAATTCCAAACAAGAGACATTGTTATCGATCGGAGAAACGACCAATTGATAACAGCTGCAGAAACGCACCACTGCAACGATTACCTACAATGTCCAATCATATTTTTGGATTACGCCGATGGATTTCACCTCAACGGATTATAAAGCGGAAACATTTGCGTTTGCGACCGCAATAAATAATTACTCATAATTACTGATGATTTGACATAATGAAGTCAACCGCATGTTTTAAAATACAAAAGAGCGCGTTTTTTTATGAGTAATTACCTTCATTAAGCATCCTGTTCGACTATACGCGTTTTCACCAGAACGTTCCATTTCCGAGCAACAGTTTGTGTCCACTTATCAAGCGGAGAAAGTGAAATAAGATGGATAAAATGAAATTATTTTGATTCAGGTAGATCTAAAATACATGGTAATACATCGTTGGGATGCATTCGGCGTATTGCCCGAATTTAGGCGGGATTGAGTTTGCGAGACTGTTGGAAAATATATGATCAGGTTTGTCGGTTGGAGTCAAATGTTTGATTTGCGTGTCAAGCGACGACCAACGATCCGTAGCTGCCATAATGTCTGGCAGACGCCACTAAGACTCGACACCCCCTCGTTGTTGCTAAGACGAAATAATTACTAACATTTCTTTGATTTAGCGCTGGAACCATTATTGCAGTTGATCGGATATCAAATTCATGAACTTCAACCATTAAAATAGGAAAACCGATTCTCCTTTCAACGTTTAATGGACTATGGTGTTGTCTTTTTACAATATTTATCGATTGTTAACAGTCGATTTATCATCTTAAATTGAACCCTTTAGATTTGCACAGGAAAACAATGAAGAAAGCGGCACACTTTACGGTAGATTGGCATGTCAGCGACCTGTGGCCAAAACTAGCTGCGATGGAACATTTCAAACGTCCTACTGGACGCTAGGCGACGTTAAAATCGGTCTGGAAGAAACAGATCCAGAGAAACGAGTGCCGAAGAGACTGTTTATATATATAAATATATATATAACTTACCAAACTATGTTTTCGGGATTTCAAATCAGTAAATCTGACGACCCTGTAACAGTTAAAAGCAGAGCAAACTTTAATTTCTCAAAATAAATAATTACTACTGCTCTCTACACTCTATTTAATGATATCACTCCCGTCGTCTTAATGTTTAAGCCAATTTAATTTAATCGAATTTAATGTGTCTATGACAATGTGCAGATTATCCTGGATAGTTATTTTCGTTCAATTATTAATTTCGAACACGCAGTATTCCGCTCGGTGTTTTTTCAATTGTTTACGGCGCGATTTGGCTTAAATTTAATCGCGAACAAATGATACAGAAATAAAATCAATGTTTAAATTTAGGATAATCATGACGATATTCCAAATAAATCCGTTTCCATAAAGTTGCGTGCAAATATTTTCAAAAATATATTAACGATCTGCAAATGCAGATAACCGTAGACAAAAACATTGAATTCTTTTAAAATATTTTCGAATTCACAGTAGACGCATCTTAGCATTTATGATATGCACTTGATAAATGAATTACTTCTTCATGAAAATTTCAATAGAGGCTTTCGAATCAATTCAATTGAGTCTAAATAATGCTCGCATGATAATACTTCAATTTGCGTCAAGTAATCTAGGTAAATTGAGATGGCTTTACGTGAAAAAAGTCTGCAGCTTTGAAAGAAAATAGAAAAATTTTTCGGTCCAATTATGAGTGTCACCATTAACAAGTCAATAAATGTGAATTCTGTAAAATTAAATCAACATATACATTCAGAAGTATTTAAAACTAACTGTTTTCAATAATTGAATCTAGTGAAGAATGCGTCAAGTCCGAATTGATAAAAAACGAGTCAGGATGTATTCTTCTTTGATATATAATAACAAGCCGTAGAGTTGCTGTGGCGTAGTTGAACCGTTCTTAAATTCCAGACAATAAAAGCAAAATAGTCAATTCAAGCAAGTTAGATTGATTCCTATTTACTAAGAGCAACAGCTGTTGCGCAGTTTACCGGCAATTTCCGTTCCCGGTAATCCTTCCATCAGCGGTAAGGTTTTTTTTGCCTTGAACAGGCGACGCCTTTAATTATCCCGTGATCTCCTATTTATTAAACCCGTCATCATTTTGGCGCCTTGCTCATGTAAGCCTTTCAATTGGATTGTTGGTTGGATTTCTATTTACTTGGACTAACATGCAGATAATAATTTTCGAATGAGGTAGAGTATCCCGGCCATGAGACTGGTTCAGTTTACCCAACCACCATTATCAGTAGGTTGTCGCCTTAATCTCCTGGTAAACCCTCAAAAGTGCACGCGTCGGTCTTGAACGCAGTGCGACAGTCTTATTCCGACAAATGGACCCTGAGGAGATATTTGAAAACCGCCGCAACGATAACAATGGGGTTTCAATAAAACAATATATAAAAAGTTAATCTCGAACAACAGTCTCCAGTTTATGAACATAACCCGCCTTTGGCCGCTTTTTCAATGTCGTTTGATCTTCCTCACGTGAATAGAATAAACTTTTGTTGTAGCTTTATGGCATCAAAAAACTCAAACGCCGTCTGTTCGATGCCATCTGTACATGGCCTTTAATGACCACTTTTATTTCGACATTTTAGTAGACATTAATGGGCAATAAAATAATTTATAGCTTTGGTCTCACAAGTCAATTTTGATAGAAAGTACGTTCTCATTGTTGCGCGAGGGCATTTTAGGCGACGACACCTATAATTCCATTTTTTAAAGTTTGCATTTATATAAATTTCTTCGACCAAAATGCAAATAAAATGCATAACTCTGTCATTGGGCGATAAGTAATGACACGAGTACCTTGGTTAGCGCAGAGGTCGATTGATCTTGTTCCCTTTATCATAACTGAGAACTCGGTTTTGAATTGCTTTTGCTCGAGATATATAAGGTAAGATATTATTTTTATTCTCAAATTCAACAATGACTCGCATTCTTTTCTTCAAAGTTGCTTCAATGATTAAAAGCCACGAAGATTTGATTATGACGACTAAGTTAGCGATTCGAAATCACGTAAGAAACACATATTCTTAATCGAACTAATTAATACTCATTTACGTGGAATTAAACTACAATTGTTATGAATACTCAAGAAAAATAATGTGAAAATAAGTTTTATTTAATTTCCTTAAACGACGTTATTTTGACATCCATGTAAACCAAGGAATTCTGTGACAATTCTTGATCATTTATTTATAATACCGAAAACAATAGGTTTTAAAGGTAGGAAGGAAAGAAAAAGAAAGTAAATCCCGAGAATCCTCATGAGAATTAATTGTTTATTTGGCTTGAAAATAGAAAAAAGCGGAAGGAAGGCATAATCAGCATTTTATGATCAGGACAGCGAACCCAATTTGCTTCTTAGCGTAGATATTGTTACTTAAATAATTTCTATCAAATTCCACGCAGATAAATGGATACTAATATTGTATTATTTGGTACTTTTGTTACGCGGATATTCCCATGTGAATAATATTTATTACCCATTTTATACAGCAGTACATTTTGTCGTTAACAAACGAATTTCATTTATATCGGTCAAAAAATGCCACTTGTGGTTGATAAAAACAATTTAATGAAATATGCTGTAACACTGGTCCTTGTTCCAATTATACACACCCATTCTAAATGCATAGTAGATGACATACTCTTTATGAATGGTAAATTTAATATTGCAGATTATTTCTCGTCATGTTATATAGTTTAATGTGTGATGACTCAATTACACCAGCAGATATATCAACTTTGATTTTCATATCCCCAAATATTGTTATTTTGCTTGGTATATGGAAATGAGCTTCCTGAGAAAAGATGATTATTTTCAGGCAAAACACATCCGGTATTTTTCTCCAAAAGACTCAAAAAAACAGACATTAACAATTCATCATTTATCTTTGATACATCCTAGACCCTCTTTATCGATATATTTATATTGATAAATAAACAATGAATTTATATTCAAAAGGTTTAATTTGAAATTCGATGCCAACGGGAAATGTTTACCTCAAATAAATAAATAAACGGCCAATTTCAGTTTCCCAAAATCGCACAAATAGTTGAAAATGATCGATGATTATCGAATAATTATACAATTTCGTTACATTTATTTCCTCTTACCTATAAATGAATATTTTGTTATTACAATTCGGCGAAAATCACATTTCAATAAAACATTTTTTTCCATTTTCTGGTGGATCCATCACTATTTAAATAACACGTGGAGCAGTCGAAATAATAAACCGTAAATTTGAGACCTGTGTATTATTCCCCCTATGCAGAGTTTTAAAATCGGGCGTAGCATTTACGTCTACGTTTTTATCCTAACGTCCTCTCCTACATTATTAACAATTTTCAGCTTCATCTTCGACCAATACGTAAATTATTTACCGTTTATTGCATATACGCTGATGCTTTATCCTTTGTTTTATTATGCAATGGATGAGAATGAATGGCGTTAATGCGACCCAGACGATGTGATATCTAGTTGCTTATTAGAATGTACATAGATGGTTACTAAATAGAATTCCCGCTGTGTTTGCAGTCATATTGATGATGGCGAGCATCCCTTCCTCTCCAACCGATTTATGGAAGGGACAAATAAATCGGCCAGAGCAGAATACATGTTCTGGCGATTACGCATCGACAATACAGCTGAACAGAATAACGGTGCGTTGATAAAAATGGAGAATGTGGGCTTAAAAATGATGCAATCTGCAACTGCACAACCTATCAGCATACCAACATCGGTATATATGCAAACGTGTGCCTCGAAACTTTCTGCAAACATTTAAGGCGTGTTCGTTGATAAATTCTAAATTAAGAATGATGAAGTTTTTCGTCTTTCTCTGTAGTACTGATAATTTCCTTTCTGATATTGCCAATAAATGGTCAATATAATGGTCGTTTGTTAGCGCAATTCGATTTAAGGAGATTGCAAAACACGGAAAACTACATTTTACAATTAAAAAAACAATTAAATCTGGAAAAATAAAATGCTTCTTTCGGAAAAAATTATATAATGGCACAGGTTTAGGCATATTCTGATAATATATCTTCTGTAATATTTAAATATTTAGAGCATAAGTCGATTATAAGTTGGTTTTATTATTGATTACTATTTATTAATTTTAACACTTAATATAACCCTATTAATTGTTCAAAATTAGTTAGAAAATGCCAATTGTTGAAATGTTTTTTTGGTATACGCTATCAATAACTTTACAATATTGATATATTGAACAACTCTATAATTAAGAAATGAAAAATCTTACATTTTTGTAGTCCAGCGGGAATAATAATTTATGCACCACACAATCATAAGTTTGCAATTTTAATGGAAATGATTATTCAGAAATTTTGTGATATGCTAATTTTCAAATATTTCGACTAAATAAAAACAGACGCAAATACAGTCATTTGTATCGAATACAAGATATTGTCAAGATATTTCAACCCATATATCCCCGTATTTTCTCGAATCGATAAAAAACGAAAGAATAAAAAGCTTAATATTTCCTGCTTATAGTTGCAGGGAACCATTTTTTACGCCTGAAGTTACTGCAGCAAGGTTTTTCAATTCAGAAAGAACAAAACGTGGAGAAATGGGTTATAAATCGACCAGGAAACGCGGTTCAATTTCGATATACCGAGGGTATACCATTGGCCAGCAAACAATAAAAACGATTGCTTTCCCTTACAGTCGCGATGAAGATTTGAAAAAACAAAACACACGCTTCAACAATCCCCATAATCATCTTCTCAAGAGCCCCATACCAATAAAGAAGGAGATGTCTGTTCCAAGAAGACGGGTAAACAATTTTTTTTTCTATTTAAGTAACATGGGAAGCTTCAAATTAAACCAATTTACAATAAATCATTTTGTTGCAGTTTAAGGTAATTAAAATCTGGCATAACTAACCAACCCAAAATGCCAGTTTCACTGATCCAGTCGGCATTAACAAGTAACAAATCACTGTACAAATGACTCTTTCGAATTAATAAAAACATTTACACAGATACGGACAGCCGTCCGCGAAACACTCGTGCTGTTCAGTCTCCATGTGATTGACGAAGCGGTTTTGGTCTTCTCGCGACGATTTAATCCAGAGTCCGCAGCCACAACTCTTTTTCAGGAGACGAAGGATGTTCTTCCTAAAAGGCGTCGACAAGCACGTGTAGATTATCGGATTGATAGCCGAGTTGGCGTAGCCCAGGAGTTGCGTCATAAAGGCGACACGGGCGCTGGAGAAACTCATTGAGCTCCCGCTGAAAGCAATCAACACCTGCTGAACCCAATAGGGCAACCAGAGAATCACGTAGATGAGTACCAGCGACGCCACCTTCCAGGACAACCGTTTCCCCGAATAAGCAGATTTTCTTGATGACAATTGGGTCCTCGGCTTCGCTTCATTGCCTTCTCGCAACTCGCATGGCGGGGCAAGCTCCACCTCTGAAAGTGGTTCAATTTGAGTGGCTGGAACGGCCCAGGAGGCTGCGCAGCGAGCTGGGTCTTGGCAGAGGTGGCGTCTTTTTGACCGCAAGTGGTGTATCAGCAATGAGTAGACCACGGAATTGACGAGCACTGGCAAGAGGAAGCCCAGGATGAAGGTGTAGGCAGTGAAGAACCGTGAAAGGTTTTTCTCCCACCATTCAGATGGGTGTCCAGTGCTCCAGTTGATCACACAGGCTCCCCGAGATTTGTTTTGGCTGTGCGTTTCGATTCGCACGGAGAAAACGGCCAAAGGTGAGAGGAGAAGGAAGGCCAGTATCCATAGACAAGTGACGGTAAACAGAGCGCAGCGTTTTCTGTGGATTATTCGGAGAGAAATTGGGAAGCGCACACTGAGGTATCTGTGCACGGACATTGAGGAGAGAAGGAAGGTTCCTGCGAACCAATTAACACCCTGGGCAAGCATGAAGGTCTTGCAGGTGAAGTCGCTGAAGACGAAATTCTCCAGCGTCATGACCGTGACCAGAATCGGCGAACTTGCGAGATGAATGCAGTCAGCGATGCAGAGTCCTATCAAGTGAATGTTTGTGGTGGTCTGAAGAGTGGTTGTTTTGCTAACCATGTAGATAGAAATCGAGTTGGAGACAATTCCAATGAAGAAGACGATTCCACTGGCTACGCCATACCCGCTTATGAAGCCTAACGACAGAAGATGGGGGGTTGACGGCGTCGTTGAATTAGACAACGCGTCCATTTAGTCGATGTAGCTCAATCGTTTAGGACAAGAAATGTGACCTATAAGATACGTCAAATTAATTGAATTCGCGCACTCAGGTTTGTGTAAGTGGGAAAGATTTCAAAAATGCAAAAGAATAAGCTTCAAGGACGGCTGCTCAAAGCACTTACTTAAGCACCGAACAGCCAATCAGATGTCGTTACCAGAAGTGACCAATCTGAAACATTTGTAAACGAGAGTGCCTAAGCCAATGGGAAATGCGCTTCTTAACAAGTAGTATAACACTGTATACTGGCATTATTCAAAGTATACCCAATGCCGTTTTAACTACTGAGTGATATTTCCGCTCTTCAATGTTTTTATCATCATATTGAATACCTATAAGGCTACGCAAATTCCTAGAATTAATAAAAACGCAAATATTACAAAAGCATAAAGCATCTTAAAATACATCTTTACTGAACCAACCCAGTCAGTTCATGAGAACGTAGTCCTCTCCCAATTAATCCGGAAAATTAAAAACAAGCAACCGATTGAAGGAATGTCGCTTGTGATAGATCCCATAACCGAAGTATCACTAATTATTGATTTTTTTCATTTTGATAAATAGGTGCTGGGCTATCTCTAATTATGAGTTATAAGTAACATAATTATGGGTACCTCAGGTTCCTCTATATACAATTAAACTTTGAGATGAATGAACATCTTGGCGCTACCTACGTTTTCTCCAAATACATTTACTATCCTCGATGTTACTGATTCCCATCATTCCGAACCAGCTGTCCCTGTTATTGATTCCCATCCTTCTAAACAAGCTGATCCGGCTAATACGACTCCATCCGTTCCAGCCAAATGCTCGCAAGCTCTACCTCGGCGCTCGGAGCGTCTGGATTTGAAATCGCCGGTCGACTACCGCATGCCGTCGAAGCTGCTGCACCCAGGTGGATGTGGTAGTTACTAACTTTAACTATTAATTGTGTTTAACTAGGCTGACTATTGTACCGTACTTTTAAGAATATTCTAGACTACATCGCTGCACGTGTCTTCATTCGTTAAAGGTCTCGGTTGGCTTATAGAGTTTTACCGGTATTACAGGCAATTCGTCTATTCAATATTCAAGGGTTACTTTAACCCTCCAAACAATGCTACCACATTATATCTTTTGCGTCTAAATCGAATACAATTCGCCGATTGTCACCCAGCTCGTCAATTATTCGTTAGGAGAATGCTCATTTCCTTCGGAATGGAGAGATGTCCCCTTAACACCCATTCCGAAAACGGCCAATGGTTCAACCAGGCCCATGATTTATAGACCTATCAACAACTCATCTGTCTGGTTAAAAGTGATTGAGAAGCACCTAATCTGTTAATCTTAGGAAGCGTTAAAAACTGACCTTATAAACTCTTCACTTGATGCCGGAGCGAAAGCCTTTAAGTGTGTATTTTAATGATTCACACGACTTTCTACACTATTCACTTCCCGGCATCCTTTCAAAACTGTGACGCACTAAGATTCTCAACAAATCATCGATTTGTCTTCAGAGAATTGCCTTCTGCTCAGCGTATCAAAACGCTTCATAACGTTTTCCCTGAGAGCAGATGTTGACACTGCCAATCGCTTCACTCCCTAATTTCGTGTCGAGTTCAAAATCAAAAGTGCTCAGCGTCATTTTCAACAGTCGGTTATCGTAGAGTAGCCATGTGGTTGTCGTAGGTTCGGTCATTCCTTATTTGTCCCGATTTTAGGTTTCAACATAGCGGTGTTGACGGAAATGGTTATAAATGACAGGAAGTGTATTTCATGAATTTCTTTTCAGCGATCTTCACTTACGAGATTGGATCTGATATTTCACCTCAAAATAAACCACATTATTTGAACTAAGAACATTCACCAGGCAATCGTGATCTTTCTAACTGATAATGTGAAGAAAAAAAACATCATTTGAGCAGATGCGTTCTGTTATATCAAGGCTATCAAGCCTTTCTATTTATCGGTTAGTAAAATTCTCTTCATTTAATTCCCTTAACGTGCAGGCCTGTGCCAAAGTTCACCACGGCGCTGGAAATATTCAGTCGTGTCAAAATCGAATCGATTAAGTGATTCATTAGTAATTGGAGCAGCATTAATTTATGTTATTTAATTCATCTAGTCAATGTAAGGTCAACATTCTGGCTGGCTGACCTCAAATTCCCACGGTCTCTCAACTCTTTAGGAACCTTTTCCTGGCCTATGGGGAGCCAAAATTTGTGGGAAATGGATGACCGATTGCGTCTGTATAGGGTAACGAAAAAGATTTGGACTCCATTTTTATTTACATAGAAAATGGTTCCAAAAAATCCGTCGGTATTTGAATTTTTTTTGCTTAGGTTGAATTAGCCTAGAGAATATTTTGGATTGCGCATATGGTACAAAGTAAAAATTACTATCACGTTTCAATTAATTAATGCGCTTACATTCAACTGTCTTATTCCGCATTATCAAGATGTTATTAATGTGGATGATTTAATATTCAATATTAATCTATACAAGATAAAGAAGATGAAACACTTGAGACACTTTAAAGCGAGTTGGGCGCCAAAATTGCCCGATTAAACGCATTTTTACTATTTTCTGTTGAGCTCTTGTGAAGATGGTCTCAATGCAATTAAACCCTTGAAAGACCCTCTACCATTCAAATTGAGGTTTTCATTTGAATTTCCATAAGAAACCCGTGCTTCAAAGATCCTTTAATCTAATGCTCGCCTTTTTATTGTCACGATGACAAACACGTTCGACATTAAAATCTACAATAAACAAAAAATGATACAAACAGTGGTAATTGTGCATAGCACGTGTAGAATAAGTTTGCCGGAATGAAATAAATAAGAACAAAGTACATTTGCAAGAAAGGTAGATTCAACCCACGAAGTATGTGAAGTTTAACTAACGAGAAATTGTGGCCATTGAAAGGCCTTATCCTAACGCGCTGGACGGTTTGTTACGTCAGTTTTGGCCCATCGTGGAGATTAAGTTCGAAAGCGGTGTGTTTTGGCAGGAGATGTCCGATGTGAAGGGCTTCGGGGAATTTGGTTTGCTATCATTTCCGGATACGAGATAGCGGCGGCCTTCCAGATTGAGATATTCTATTGGCTGAGCGATTTGAAGAGGGAATGTGGCAGTAAAAGCACCAAGTTCACGGTGAAGCAGGAACCCGATGAAAGGTTTCTGTATGTGACAGCATATATCGCATATATATCAAGCATTTTTAAAGTAAACTTTTTCAAGCATTAGTCAATCATGCACCCAGCTGTTCTGGCGTCTTTAAACTTAGCAGACGAAATTGGCATCTAAAATAACTTGCAAACATTTCAAGAAGCAGAAATTCGGTACAACCAGAACCATGGGACATTTTTATGTATCCCTTAACACGGTTGAGCGCGAAACTCGAGCCGATTTCCCAACGGACGAATACATAATGCCAGGTTTATATAATCTTACAGTAATTAATTAATGTTTTAAACGAAAAATAGACAGACTACCACCTCTTTATAAATGTTTTCGTTTGGAAATTCAATTGAATAAGGATGAAACACACTCTGTCCTGTTTCTGCTGCATTAGCCAAACGCTAATTAGTCGGAGCGGGTAATTAATGAGTGTTTTGTTCCTTTGAAAATGTTGCGGACGGCAACCAGTTGTGTGGGTGCTCGGATTTTAAGGAATCATAGGATAAGATAAAAAAGCGAGATTATCAGACGTCTTAAGCATTAAAATGGTTAGAAAAAACCCGTAAGGGGCGTGGACATCCAGACGTCTTCGCGAACGGCGGTCTTCAATGAAGCGAGCAGGAGCGTTAGAAGATGATTGGTGTTCTCTGTAATTGCAGACGGATCGAGGTTTTGAACCAAGGTGCAACACCAAGGTGCTTCGAAAAATGCTTGATCGATTGAATCCGTTTGATTGCGTCAATTCATGGAAATTTTAAAGCTATTGTCAGATCTGGAAAATGACCATCGTATGCTGGTTCAAGCGGACAGCGGATCCGATCACAACGCAGAAGAACAAAGGTAATTTTTACTTTTAGTGTCTGGTTTCTTTGGGCCGAACCCTCCTACCATACCTTCACAGACAGAGCCGACTCAACAGTGTTTGGGTCAGCAAGCTCAAACATTTGATTATAGCACGTGAAATAGCATTCAGTGAACCATTGAACAAGTACTCCAGATGCATTCAGTTTATGCACTAAAAAAAGACTACTAAATGCGTTTCAACATAACGCTCTGCCCAGTGTAAGGGTTCTTTTGGATGCTGAAGTAAGGACAGGGACGCTTCTGGGATGGCCACTCGATGGGAGAAGACACGTGATTCAGTAGAACCAACCGTGCCCCTACGAGACTGGGAAAGAATAGTTGGGTTTCACGACAAACCCCGCTAGTTACGGATAAGCCGTACGTCTGAAATGTCATACCAGGCTCTCTAGCTGATAGATGTCGACGTAAAATGACCTGAAGCCAGTCACGTGGAGAAGGACTTTATATCAGGCGAGACCCTCCAGGCTGAAACTCGGAAGATTCGGGTGCTTGATTTGCGTAGGTAATTTAATAGTGTTAAAGAAGAATAAAACTTGGCTTAGTATTTGATGGTGTATCCAAGTGTATCCTCAATTATCCTGAATCGTGCGTTTTTTACTTCTGATTTTTTCATCGTCGCAATGCACTATTCACTTCATCTATAACCATATATATTAGCGTTTAGGGTATTTTTCATTCCAATCAGATAATTATTTTGGTTACACTATATGCTGATATGCTAACGTTTAATTAAGTCACATGGTCTCGTTTCCAGAACGATGATGCTTTTTTCATGGATTCATGGTCCCTCTTGTAGATAAACGGCCTAGTTTAACCAAATTAAAAGACCGAGATTCGCAAAAAAACATTAATAATATGCAACCTTTATTATATGAACACAGCGGATGTTGGATTGCGAAATGAAATGTGTTCTGACGAACTCCGAAAAGTCTTCATCGGCCTTACTTTGCGCTAGGAAGGAGGTCAACAACCGTATTGTATCGCCTTTAATGAAGTCAAATCTGATGATATTTATTCAAACACGGAAAACGAAGTGGAAGTGAAGTTGTCCAATGGTTTCATCGATCGTCTACCAACTATTGGAGTATATCCCGTTCGCCAAACTTTATATACTTCGTGGGTTAAATTGACCTTTCTTGCTAATTTACCTCGATGTTACTTCTTTTATTCTTCTTAACTTATTCTGCATTTTCTACGGATAATCGTCACTTCCTGTAACATTTTCGTTTATTGTACATTTTAGTGCTGAAAGTTTTGGTCCTCGTGACCTTAATAAAGCGAATATTATTATATCACAGCGGTCCTAATCCCTTAAATTAGGAAACAACACATTGTCGGAAAGAAGAGATTTTGAAAGTGCCCCTGAATAAATGCTGTTTTACGACGACGCAATGTTTGTTGATTTAACAAAGGCAACCGTCCTGCTATTTTAGCATCGCAATCATTGATCTAATTTTCAACAATTCTTTCAGTTTCCGATTGTGTAGCAGACATATTCATAACCACCACAATAACCTCCATAAATCTGAAATAGAGTGACGGTATCTTATTGAGTAAGCTACTAATCAGTGGTGACACGAAACACTCTGTATTCCGTTTTGTGGTTTATTACCCTTTAGCGCCGAAAACGGTCTCCGACTTGCAACTCAACAGCACCGCTACGGATCCCTTCCATTGCACGGCTCTCTGCTATCAATACAAGTAAGCACGATTTATTGATATTAATCTCTTTATTATCATGTGCATTCAATTCTCTGAACGGTAGTGCATCAGAAAAAAATGATTTTCCTCTTTGGTAATGTCTAGACGTATTAAGTCCTGTTTTAGAAGCGGTGTCTGAAAAAAGCATTCCAACCAGTCTTACTTCTATAATAGTTCAATGGAAACCAGATATATTCATATAGAAATTGAAAATACTGGCGGATACGGGAAATAAGGACTTACAGGATAGAGATACATGAAACTGGGGGATTAAAGACACAGAGGTGATTGTAGGAACAAGAAAAGTTGTGGGAAAAGACGGAATGGTGCGATTTCATCATTTCGAGACTGTTCCGACAGGACCATTGGTAATGCAGCTTATGAATTCAATTTGCAATCAAAATAAACTAAACATTTATCGATGAAAAGTCGTAAGAAAAGAAAGCAAGCATCGATTAACAAACGAAAAAGGTCGACCAGAACGAACCTCTATCGCTCTCTACAGTGATTTGAAATGACAATTTCCATTTTTGCCAGATAATTCGCGGTCAACCGTCATTTGGAGAGCGTAACATTCCCTGCATGTTCCACAGGAAGATACCTGTTCGATTTGCGTTATTTTTAAAGTCCGATTTCACGATTTTCTATTGGGCCCCGTTGGAGAAAGGGTTTGCTGAACTGAAAGACCTCCAATCGAATAAGACTTACAATGTGGATGTTAGATTGGAGCCCGACCGGTATTCTAACGACATCTTATGGTACGTGGTTTCTTGACAGAGGGAATTAGTTCATGAAAACAAATAATCAATATTCAGAAAAGAAGGGGATGTGTAAGGGAAACAAAAAAGATTAATATCAAATAATTGTTTTATAGCATTTATCTTAAATGATTTAAACCTAATCAACACCGGTTCAACACAGCCAGTATTGCTTTATCAAATTCCTTTGATACTTGCGACGCTTGCACCTCAAAATTAGATGATGATCCGAACATTAGAGTAGTAGTTTTTACTTCTGAAGGTCCGGACAGTGGATTTAACAATCACAAGACTAATGTAAACCATTTCTTGTTTTCAGATCTTATAAACCTGGGGCTTTGGGCATTAGGATTTTTTGATCGTGCAACATTTCGCTGGAATCCACCCGTCAATATTCCCTTCAACGACATAAGTTGCTTCAGTATTATTCTGAAGGTCGTGTTGAAGAATGGAGCCAGTTTTTCCACGGGACAATAAACGATGGGTCATTTTCAGCTTAGTCAACTAGAGCCGAAGGAGATGTACAAAGCTGAAATCCGTGGGGGTCCCGATTTCTATGGAAATGAAGACAATTGGTCAGAAAATTGGTGCACAAGAAAGCACCGCCGCATTGCTTATCCCGATATTTAGATAAGTAAAATCGTTAATTCAAACGTTGGTCGGGGTAAATAATGTGTCACAAATTATTAATACACAGCAAAAAAACGTGAAGATGGAAGTGGATCAGATTGAGTCGACTAAGCGCATTAGGAATTCTGTGGCATAGAAATAATTTCAGAAGAAAGATTTCTTGGAGATCGGCCGCGTCAAAAGAGGGGATTGGAGGGATCACTTAAAATTCGAGCAGCGATTTGTGAACAATTATTGAAGTGGCGTAGAACGACGATTTATTGAATCGAGAGAATTGGCAGGCCACTAGTTAACGAGATTATTATAAAAAGCCTACGAAGGGTTAAAAAGTCAGAAAGTTTAAGGCCGGGGAAAATTACTGGGAAAAAATATACAATCAGGGGTACCACTCAATTACCTCAGTGACTGCCTGCCCGAGCTTTTGAGAATCCCCATTCGTCTTGTAGGCATGGCATAATGTCCAGTCATCCGCGTATTCTATTAGTGTCACGTCGTTAGGAGACCGAAGGCTAGACGTTGTAAAGTTGAAAAGGAATTGAGATAGCACTACCCCTTGTAGCATACCGCCGTTATTTGAAGCTTAATTTCCGACGCTTACGTGTGGACATCGGTTACAGAAATGGTTTCGAAGTCAATTAATCAAGTCTTTCAACGAAATCTTCGCATAGTTAAGAAAGAATGCAGGAGCGTGTTGAAAGCAGAGGTAAAGTCCAAGAAAACTCCCTTGGCGGCTTTCGCTTCGGCATCAAGTGAAGAGTTGAGGGTTTGCGAAAACGTGGCCACGTCGTCAGAAGTTCTTCTAATTGGTTTATAAGCAAACTGGAACGGGTCATCGGCAGTTTAAAGCGTGTCATCCAATTTAGAGACGAATTAATTCTCAATCACTTTCAACCAGACAGATTAGTTGGCGATGGGTCCATAATTTACAGTTCAGCGGAACCAATCGCGGGTTTCAGAATAGGTGTTATAGCGACATCTCTCGATTCCGAAGGAAAGGAGCATTCTCCTAACGAATAATTGACTAGCAGGCACAAATATACCTCGGAATGGTCAGCGGATTTGAAGATAAAGCAATCATTCCGAGCATCAAGGTCTAGGGCATCTCAGCTGTGATCATGATTAACATTTGTTTAATTTCTCGATGCCTTCTCTGGCGGCAGAACCGTTTCTTCTTTTGTATTAAATTAACTTCCGTCGCTATGGAAACTCACGCAGAGATACGAGGCATTGCGTGTTGAAAACCATCACATGTTTTTTTCTAAAATGTGGGTTAAATATTGCGTGCGTTCCAGTGTGACGGTAAAATATTATCAGCTTAATACATCAAATGTATCTTCTTTGATGCTTTGGTAGACAGCGGTCTCAAACCTTGTCATGATTTGTTACTTTCCAACATTTTCGATCCAATGTGACTTATCTCTGTCTAACATCGAATTCGCTATACCTACTTTCCATTAATTGGTGTTTCTCACGTAGTTCAACGCAACCCAATCTTCGACGAAGATGGATTATCTATATTTATAAGCATTTGTTACTCCGGTTATTGC